>CAEGAF010107811.1:0-49088 GCA_903067075.1 Micropoecilia bifurca | reverse complement strand
ATATATATATATATATATATATATATATATATATATAAAAAAGACTGCAGACAATGGTACGTGAAAAAGTTGCTTTAGAGACCAAACAATTCTGGGGACTCCCTCAGGAAACAGCCGACTGGGGAACTCCCCAAAAACCTTTTTTCCCTCTGTGTTTGCATTCATGCTTCTAAAGAAGGATGCTAAAATAGCAACAAGAAGGTATCAGTCCAGTCTGGATGTTGGTTGGTGTACGTTTTGTTTGTCAAAACTGGTATCAACATTAAATTTTTATTTAAACATTTTGAATGGCAGTTGCTGCTGCTTTGACTTGTGTTTGTGTACCAGGTGTCAAATTAGGCAGTCTGAATCAGTCATCACACAAACTGGGATGCTTTGGTGCTCAGGTATTACCAACTGTGGGAATAAAATGCATAAAATAGACATGTTATGGTTCCTATTTAAATTAGTACAAAAATGATTTGGTTTTAACATTTGTGAGAGAAAAACATAATGCAGTAGTTAATATTAAAGGCACATCAATTAATTGATTAGTGATTAAGATCAGACAAGTTTCCCTTGATCGGCTTGTTGTCAGGGATGCCAGTAACTACAAGTTGAAAGTTATCTTATAGGCTTTGTATTTTCAGACAATGGCAATACAAAACAATTGTACTGCCATTATTATTAAATGGTTAATTAACAATAATGATTTTTAATCATTATTAAAATGATGTCATAATCATTTTTAGTAATATGATTATTTAAATATGCTACATTTGTGAATAGACCTCATAGTTTAAGGCCAAATATTTGTTCAAACATTTTCAATTCAGATTTCAATCTATCCTCTATAATGACTATTAACATTATTTCCCACTGATTTATTTCACACTGCAGTTTTGTTTATTAAAAGCCAGTGAGTTTTCCTTTGAGATCACCCACTGGTGACTATGTATGTTCAGGGAACAAGCAAGTTTTATGAGCTGATCCACTCAACTTAAAATGATTTTGTTTTGGAGAGTGCATCATAATAGATCACAAGATAAAAACAAGACTCTTTAAAGAAAACTCTTGCCTCAGGATTTACCCAGTACTTGCGTGCCCTCATGCTTGCTTGCGCACTATTTCTTCGATTCTCATGGTGGTTATTTCTCCCACGAAACTTTGAAGAACATCATAGCAAGAGTGTCACTTGTGTAAAAAGCCAAACTTTCTCAAATTGATCACTATGTGTCCTGTCTTTGCTAAGAAGATATTTTCTACATCACAAGGCGGTCTGTAAACTTCTCCTTTAGCTTAAGCCACACAGTTAATTTACCATTTCCAGGTGAAATGCTACTATACAAGGTGTCTACTAAACCTCGGACGTTTCATATTTAAACCAAAAATTCAACATTCATGTCTGAAGTGACAAAATTGCCCACAAGAAATGCACTTCCTCCTCGTTAGAGGGTACAATTCTCACCTAATTCAATAGTCCACTGTGGCTCTTTGCTTCAGATTTAACATTTAGAAAAACTGCATCAATATTACGATATGAGAAGTTAGTTGATCAGTATCTCATCAAATACACAACAACATATTGTTGCTCATGTTTCTCCCATTAGTCATGCCTAGAGAAAGCAGAGTAGGGGAGGGTTTGCTTCAGGGTGATAATTAGATGACAGGGGAAGGAAGAACGCAACTAAAAGAGCTTTTTAAGAGGTTAATAGAACAAGGCAAGACACATGTTTTGAATTAGAAAAACTGGCTGAAGACATTTAAAGGCAAACTTAGAAAACAAGATGTTGCAAACGGCTCTGTCGTTCAAGTAAACCTGGACAAATTAAAAGTAGCAAAGCACTTCTAGATTCTAAATCTGAAACGTGGGAAAACTTAGCTTAAAAATGCTATTCCACCAACGTCAGATCATTATGAGCTTTTATTCCACCAACACTGACGATGTTTAATGGCAACGTCCTGTTACTGGCAGAAGGAAACCATCTGGTTTGATATTTCTATGGGCTCGGAGAGCGGAGGAACAGCTTTTCATTAGCCAAAGAGTTACTGTGTGTGCCTACATTTTCCAAGAATTACAAGCGGTAGCGGTTTGCTTGGGAAACCAACATGAATATTTGGGGAGTGGTTAATGATGCCAACCATATGGTTGTGAATGGAGGAGCATTCAGAGCCGCCTCACGACTCCTGGAAACTTCCAGAGTTCCTGTTCCAGACCAAGTGACGTACAATAGTTGCTTTTTTGATTAACATGTGTCCCACATTGCGTCATTTTCCAAACACCTTGGTTTATCGGACAGATTAAAGTAAGCCAAAATGGATGTTAGTGTTTACCCGCACCTGTGTGATTTTAAAGTACAGTAACTAGGAAGCACATGTCTCATGAAGGTTTTTTTTTTTTTTTTTAGCTGCTGTTTTTGCTAGAAGCTTTTTCTCATGTTAAAAACCCCTGGTTTTTAATATGAACCACATTCATTAAACTTGTGTTTTATCATTTATGAATTCCCTGTTGTATTAACAATTGTGTTAACTGTACTTGCCATCGTTTAATTTAGTATCAGATCAAGATTTGGTTTCGATACAATTCTACTCTTAAAACTGATCAAGACATTCCTACTTGACAATGTTTATTTTATTCATAGATCAAATGAAATAAAGTTTGTTGAAAAGTGCAGCAAAGTAATGTTTTAAACAAATGAAAAACAATAACAAAAGTCAGTGGATAATTTTAACCATTTCACCCCTTTAAGATATTTAACTAGTTTCTGGATCCTGTTTTTTGCCATCAGATAATTTCTCAGATGACTGTTTGGTTTAAATATAATGTGATCAGGTGATTAGAACTGACAATTCCATGCGGACTTCAGTACAGCGCTAATTAAAATGTGGAAAAGATTCTGACAACTGGATAAATACATATTGTGAGCTGCATTCACTTTTCTGAAGCTGTCATTTTCCTGCTGCCACAGTTTCCTATAATATATCAAATGTTTAACAGCCTGTATTATAGAGCTGCTTACCATTAGTACTGCTACAGGTTTTTCCTACTGTGGCGAAAGGCTGAAGGACTGCAGCTCAGTTAAATAAATTCTTGTTTATGTTGAACGTGAAACACGTGCGTGGGCCCCAGTTTTTTTGCACTTCTGTTCCAGAAATCTGACCACCTCAGCTATAAAGAAAATACAGCTGGGAGGCACTTCTTTTGTACATCACAAAAATAAAGTGACAGTGATCTATAAGAATGCAGAGTGTGCTGATAGTATCTGCCACTTTGATGAATTGTTTGGAACGAAAGTGCAGTTGGCAGACGCACAGAGGAGCTGGCACTGGTGTAAACCGGTGCGTGCCAACTGGCTTTCAGCAGCGGTGACTCAGCCAGCTTTAGGTGCGAACTGTGATCTGCAAACGGTCTGGAACGAGCCCCGTGGCAACGTTTTTGTAAATTTAGGAGTAGCTGGAGGTGTAACAGGATTATTGTCCGTTACCAAGGAGAAGGAGAGAAATTGCATCAGGGTGAAAAAATGAATGGCTTACTTTGGGCACATGCCACTTGTTTTTTTTTATGTTATTGTTGTTCAATTGAAGTTTCATTTTGTTTTCAAAATATTCCTTTCCATGTGCATCCAAAGGGCACAAAATATGCGTTCAGGCTCTCTAGAGTAGAGAATTTTATTTTTTGCACACCTTCATTATCTTTCCTGTTTTTGAGTTTCGTGACAAACCAAACCGAGTCCAGTGACGCCCAAATTCCATAATGCCAGATATGCATTTTCTCTCTCCCTGTGTGCATTATCTGTCAGCAGACAGTGCAGGAAGTTGAAGCTTTAGTCTTCTCTGCTGTGACCCATGACCTCCTTTGTACCCCTGACCTCTTGAGAGCCATGTGTCGGACTGTGCAGACATGAAGCCTGTCATGACAAACACAAACCAGGTTCACCTGAGAGATTGTTCCCTGATCTCGAGGTTCCTTCAAGTCAAAGTGCACCAAGCAGGTTTGAATTTCAGACTGATCTCTGCAAGCGTCCAACATCTAAAGGCTCCTGGGCCATTTTTCAGAGCTTAGGACAAGTGAGAGTGCTACTGATCAAAGCATGATAAACGACAGGACAGGTAGGAAAATATACAGATATTGTGATTGCTTCTTAATGAAACCCAAACTTCTTCAGATTCACATTTTTTCCATAAGTAAGTAAAACCAAGCAAAATGCAATATTTATAGTGCTTTGCAAAAAAGTATGACTGCGACCATTTTATATTTTGTCACAATATAACCACAAACTCCAAGATATTTTACACTGCATATCATCTCAGCACAACTTCACCAGAGGGAATCAAGATGTTAGGCTTGTCCTGCTGTGGGGGGGACTTTTCTTTAATAGATGACGATGGATAGAGCTAAATGAAGCCTGTTCTGGAAGATTGGGATGGACTGACAAACTTTTGAAAACTGTGCATATTTTTTCTACTTTGTGTTGGTCTATCGCATAAAATTCCAATTGGAGATTATGGTTCTGAAAATGTGATTTTAGAACACATTCTGTGTTCTAAAAAAAATTGTCGCAAGGCCGGGCAACAATTCCCAGCTCTGACGCATTTTAAATAATTGACTTCCAGCACCTCCTCAAGTGCTCTTCTCTATTTTGCTTCAAGTATGCTTCAGTTCAAGACTGCCAAAAACACAACAGGAAAGCCGAGAACATCCAGCCAGTATTGTCTTGATTCCTCACGTGACGACCTTGACCTACTAATCTCTGTATAGACGTGGTATTCCCGAGGCAATTGCCTCACGCGCTCAGTAAACACAGAGACTCATTTGGAAACAGTTTCTCTCTTGCTTCTGTGCAAACCAACATTTGCATGTGTGACATATTTTTCCAGGAGTATGCAGAGTCAACAATGAGGGGTTTTGATATGATTATGAAGGGGCTTCATTCAGTTGGAAGTCTAAATATTTATCTGTATGCGTAGCTGACCCCCATACAGCATGAAGGAATCGAAGGAATCTATAAAATTGGGCTATGTGTAAATAAACAGACAGAACTTAGGGTAGGTGTTGCTATATAAGGAGAAGCACCGGATTGGCCCTTTTTAGCCAAACTTTTTTTTTTCTTCAATTCTTTTGCTATTTTACATGTTTTGGTTTTAGCATCTAGCAGATGCTAAAACCATTTTCTTGAATAGTATTCAGAAGACATTAATGCCTCATTCTTACCTCCATTTCTTTATTTGCCCAATCTTTCTTGTCTATGTCTGTCCTACACAAAGACGTGGTTATCTTATTTACCCTGCAGGCTAATAGATGGCACCGACATATCTTAGGGTGGAGACATTGGGTGATGAACAGGAGCCTCAGTGAGGCCTATGGCTTCCCCCCCATCCGTCTGCTTCCCATTGGTCCCAGGAGGACGATATCTCTGCTCCCGAGTGTGGAGGAGGCCTAATCCCCTCCAGCTGGAGTTTGGCCAGGAGAGACCAAGCAACTGTCTTGGGTTTGGACCGTGTTGACCCTTGCTCAGTGTGTTTATTTTGCAAGCAGCAAATGTCAGTGAATGGATAGAAAACACGAAACAATAAATCTATAGAAATGTGAAGAAAATGATCAAAAGTTTTCTAAGATTTAATGGAGAGGTAGAAATTGTTGCTGATTCAAACATGCGTCTCAACAGACAAACTATCAACTCTGGCATGATTCATGGCCTCATGAATTTTTCTTTAAACCCAAGGTGTAAATTTGTCATTTGTTCCAGTCTGTAAAGGCCTGTCAGGTCCTTCCAAAGGAGCAGAATTTTGTGGAACAGTGGAAAACACATTTAGTTACAGAAATACCCAAAATTTAGTAGACCTGCAACATAAAGTATGACACATTGTAAAAACCAAACCTGTAGAGAACACACATTTTTAAAAAAAAGAATAAGACATTAGTAAGGAAGGCAGAAGAATTTCAAAATCATTTGTCTCCATTTGTAAATTCTCCCTGCTGTTTCATCACTTACAAAGTATCCCTGAGGGAAATTACCTGTGATTTAGTCTTTCCTGATGGGCAGCTTACAAAAATATGAAAGTTTGATAAATTGCTCAAAGTACCATAATCAGAAAACAGCCCAAGGGAAAAACAGAGGGAGACGGAAACACAGTAGGAATGTGAGATTCTTTAGGTTTTGAAATTACTCTTAAAAAATGATGTTGAGTATGAGCCGTGAGAGTCCCAGGATTTTCTAGGTCATGTCTCGCTGTGTTTATATTAAGTGTTACATTCGGCAGCTATGGTGACCCTGCAGACAGAAAGACAAAGAGAGTGAAGGACCCAACATGTTTACTCATCATGGACACTATCTGAAAAGAGGGAAGATGTCATAAACTGTCTAAAGGCCGTTTTGAGGTACATTTTTGATCTATTGCAACTTTGTCATGCAACATGATGTTTCAGGTAGCAAATGGAAAATGTGTGGTCTGTCAGGGCACTTAGACTAATTAATGCTGGACCTGTATAAAGTTCACTGACCCTGACCTTCCCCACACATGCAAAAAAAACACATTAAGTTGTCAAAGTGTCACTCTACCTACAAGCTAGTGCTAAGTGCCCCAGCACTTCTATTATTCTCCCTGCAAGGAGCTAAATTAGAGGCTGACTGGGACACAGAGTGTGACAACACTCAGCCGGTGGCCTTGTATCCACCCATTCAGAGCGCCAAAGGGGTTAGCATCCCAGAGTGACTGCAAGGTGAAGGGTCACTCCTAACACCTCCTTTATTGTGGAGAATATATGAACAATTATCGACTGATCAGTCAAAAGGGAGATTATGTTCAATGTGTAGTGTAGGCTCTGCAGTGAAGAGAACCCAATAAGTCGGAAAGCGAAAAGGATGTTGGGAAACATCATGGCTGCATTATGAAGGAAGTAGCAGGTGATATTTGGTGCATGCTGGTGTTTCCACTGCAGGTTAAAGTCTTATAATGATTGAGTAAACAAGTCCACCAAGGAATGAAAATATGGTCATTGCCCTGTTGAGCTGAGGTATGTTTTGGGTTTGAATTATTATAGTAGGGCGTTATGAGGGTTTTTTGAGGGGGTATCAAATATTTGTGTATTTCAGCGATGGACAGGTGGCTGTAGTTCCCAACGCCTGCAACTACTGGGGGTCCATTGTACTTTTTTGCCTTTAGCCCCATTTATACAGATATTCCTGATGTCATCCAGGTGTTGTTACTGTAGAATATTACCTCAGTTGCCAGGAAGTTGAATTTGAGTCATGAGGCTGCTATTCAGCATCAGTGTATTTAGTGAGCAGTTTGAGTTGAATTTTAAAGACAAACTGTATGCAGAATTTTCTGATTTATCGCAAAGAACCAAAATCCATATCCTGTCATTACATTTGACTATTTCTTTAGGTTCAAACTAATATTTCAACTTTTCTGACAACCTTTAAGGAAAGGAAATACATAGTTTTTTAGAATACAGTGAATGTA
Organism: Micropoecilia bifurca; assembly: GCA_903067075.1. Classification (NCBI taxonomy): domain Eukaryota; kingdom Metazoa; phylum Chordata; class Actinopteri; order Cyprinodontiformes; family Poeciliidae; genus Micropoecilia; species Micropoecilia bifurca. The sequence continues at coordinate 41,642 of CAEGAF010107811.1, read as the reverse complement.
CACGATAAATATTGAAAGAGCATGAAGTATGTTTTAAATCAGATCATGGAATACCACGACGCCATTGTTGTTTACATGCTACTTTTCACTAATATGTTTGTGTGCTCAAAAAACTCACCCTAAGGATTAAGCCTGTCATCTCCAGTAGACTAACTCAGTTAATTAAAAATGGCTGACCCACTGAGACTGCTTCGCCATGCTAAAATGAGCAGACATCCAGGAAATGAAGGCCCACTGGAGAGTAAACAAACAACAGACCATGAGATCAGGAACCCGGAGAGGCAGTTAAGTCCCCAAAGATGAGGATGTTTTAATGGGGCTCTAAAACTTGGCTTAAGTACCCATCTGGAACAGATTGTGTCAAAATGCGCTTGTTTAACAGCTAATGATGAGTGACGAGTCACTCTACCCACGCCTCATTGTTGTAGACTATGCTTTTATCAACACAAACACTGGCCTTGTCCTTTTAATCCCCCCAAAAAATTATTCACACCCCTCAATTTTTTTTTATCACATTTGATCAAGTTACAGCCACAAACCTTATTGCAAGGTATTTTATTAGAATTTAATTTAGTAGGCTACAAAAATATATTTAAACATATTCATTCATGTGTTCAAATGGACTGGTCAAAGTCCAGACTTAAACCCAATCCAAAGTCTCACAAAAACTTAATTGATGTTCAAAGATCCTGTGTTAATTCCGACTGAGTTTCAGCTACGTTGGAAAGAAGAATGAGCAAAAATTTCACTTTCTACATATGTAAAGCTGGTAAATACGTACCTCAAAAGCCATGCAGTTGTAACTGCAACAAAAGATAGTTCTGCAAAATATGAAGCATTTTTAATTGCGTATTATTTTTCTTCTACTTCATAATTAGGGTCTACTTTCCAAAATCCCTGTAAAAAAATACACCTGTTGCAGATGTAACATCAAAAAGTAGGAAAACATTCAGGGGGCATGAAGAGCTTTGCAAACGACTGTATGCAAACAGACTTACATTCTGACCCTCAGGAAAACCTCAGAGCTGTAGAAACATAGTTACAGTGTGATAACTGTGTGCCATTCATGTGACCATATGCCGCTTCTCGGTCTTCTTTTGCCTGATCTGTTCTTATAACTGTGTTCAAAACGTCTGAAAACAGCTTAAATGTGTACAAATGTGCTCACTCATTTTTGACACTTTCAATTGTCACTCTGCATCTGTGTACTCTGCATTTTAATCAAAAACACATTTCATCGGTATGCTCAAATACATTTGCCATAAGAATGGTAAACGAGGGCTTCTGAAAAGTCAACTATTTTTTTCCCCACCAGAAGTGGCCTCTATTCCTATGTTTGATTTCCTGAAAAAAACACAATCCTAAGTAATCACTAAGACACAACTGGTCACACATTTTCCAGAAAATATTCATCACAATCAAGCTTTGTATTCTTTTCACACAGTTTTACTTTGTTTTCAGGCATTCAGCATAAGATGTTATTGCTTTTCTTTTTAATTGTTTGCTCTATATTCCCCACTCATGTGCCTTATCCCTCCGGGGTCCGTTAGTCGACAACACATGACTTTCCTCTAATAAAAGCATCCTTGCAGTATTGATTAAAGCTGGAGACACAGCCTCTCCACAGTGATTCAAACTAATAAAGACAGCCCTGTCTACAAAACAGCACTGCTCCACACAGCTCTCATAAATTTCTGCTGACGAATGAAGCAAGAGTCTATGAGTGGACCACTCCGAAAAACTGCAGCATGAAGTGAGCATTGAGACTGCAGAGAAATCGATAATTTGCCTAAATATTTGGAACAGCGTTTTTGGACTGCTAAATCCAGAGTCCTGTGAATGTTGGCACTGCAAGAATCTACTCTCCATCAGCACATAATGTCAGTAGATTCTTGCAATAAAGAGATTCCTTGTTCTAGTTGGGTTTTTATTCTGCTGTTTGGGTCACTGAGTAAGTCAAGTGAGGGGGACTGGAGAAGCGAAGCATGCACTGTGAAGGGAACAAGAGGAAGTCAAGAGGGCTACTGCGCAATCCTGCTGAAAAGTGGCCGACATCCTCCTATGTTTCAAAAAGAAATGATAAAAAAGGGCTCTTAACCGTTTTGTCAATAAAAAACAGACCAAAACTCCAGCTAAACACTACATTTTCATGGGTTTGGCTGAAAGATATTGTTAACCAAAATATATTCTTAATTGCAAGTTGTGTTACTCCAAAAAAAATAAAAGATTTGGTTCACATGGCTTTCATTCTTTCACCTCAAAAAATGTCTCCCGTGATTTTCGTTTTCGCTAAATGAGACGAGAACAAAATGAGACACCTATCAATAAAAAACAGATGGATCTTTTAGGTCATGAGTCAGAGAGCAACCCAGCGCTCCGACAAGAGAAAGTGCAGAAAGACGGAAGGAGAGGGAGCGCTTTGCAGCAAGCAAAGCAAACAAGTTTGGCTCAAGCTTGTTGGAGTCACTGAGTTTAGCAAAACATTCCTGAGTCTTTGAAACAAGTGGCCTTGTGAGGCAGACACAAGAGAGCTTTAAATCACCCAACAGGAGCAGAGCTGAAGGACTCTAACTCTGTCATAAATATCTCAAGAGTTTTACCTGCATGTCAAGTTAAACGGCTACCAGTTAAACTGCAAATTTTGGTTAAAAGGTGTACCACATCGATGTGATAAGTAAAGAGAGATAACATGCCACTATTGATATTCAAAGTTTAGCATCTTGTGAAGCAGGTGATAAAAGGTCAACATTTTATTAGGATGTCAAGTTTTAACAGGTAACATAAAACGCTGCCAATGCACCAGTCATTTTGATTATCCCTTTTTTCAGATCTGTTCTGTGACTTTTAAAGAGTAATTTTATTTTTCTGCTCCAGTCCAACTTTCAGAGCTTCTATTTGACGCAATACTTGGTATCAAACATTGTGGCTGAGCTATTCTGAAGCCAACTAATTTGGCCATTATTACAGCTAAAATAGCTATATTTATAATTAAGTTGCGTAATGTTACATCCAATAGGCGTATTCATGTATGCTTTTTAATATCCTTCAAATTATTATACACTTGTGCACTCACAAAGACTTGGTGCTTAAAAGACTCTTTTCGACCATTCAAACGCAACACACTTCCCTGCTCAGATGCAGGAGTGCTTTAATAACAAACTCTGGCACAAACCGAGTCAACAGACAAGCAAAAGATGCTCTTGGCCTACTTGTTCAAAACCTCATGACTGAGATGTGATGCAGGCGCCGTGGAAGAGACGATGGAGCATTTGGTAAAATAATAAAGAGGTGTACTATTTTTAGACAAACTCGACCTAAATGTCAAAGCATCCTGAAACGTGACTCTCCGAGAGGGGAGCTGGTGCTTTGGAGAAACATCACAAGCTTTTCTGAAGAGTGAATCACGTAAAACGTTCAGAGGAACAAGAATAATGACCACAAGTCAGATTGCTAAAGATTGAGGTAGCGCTGCTCATCTAATTGCAGTGACAACCGAAGGGAGGAAACAGGCTGAACATGCGGATGTGAGAGTCGATGTGCTCTAAAGCAGAAATGGATGCTGCACGAGGACCTGACTGACATTAACAAGGGCAAAGCATTTGCAAAATAGCAAGTCATCTGGAATATTTATGCAGTGCTTTCAACTGGAGTGGTTTTAAGAACCAGAAGCTCATTTTGAAGCTATAGCCCCATTCTGACTAGAAGTTAGGTTGGGTAATTTCTAACTAATTTGTGCTTCTCCCATTGCATACAGTCATCATGGGCATGGATATCATGTTCATTTTGACTTTCAATGATGGATTTTGATCTATTTATTCCTTTCAAAGGCTGCTTTGATGTGTTTTGCTCACACTGCTACACTTAAAAGTTGGTACATTGTTCTTAGGTTGAAAGTATTACTTACACCTCTCCAAACACACCTCTTACAATCCTTGTCTTCGCCTCATCGCATAAAATTTTTCTCCAGAACATATTTGGATTGCTAACAGTTCCAGCCTAACTTGAAGGTATCAGTTTTGAAGGAGGGGCTTCTTTGGCTCTCTTTTTGTCTATGGCAACATAAAATTGGCTGTGTTGGATTTGGTTCTTTGTGATTTCAAGAATATTGTTGAAAACCCTAACACATTACTTTGTGGCTGATGGTGATAGTTTGGGTTATATGGTTAAAACCTGGACATAATTTGATGTTTTAAAAAAAATGTCACTTTAAGATATATCCTCTAATAAAACTACCACATACAACAGTGCACTTTGATTCTGTTTGGTATTTGCATGTTCAATGACCACTCACTGACAAAGTGGTGAACTTATGCAGAGCTACCAACCACAAGGTCATCTAACTGGGCACAAAACCTTCCACCTTTCAGTCCAGTTGAATAAAAAAAATAATATATATTTTTTGTTAATAGCGGCAAAGTACAAACCAATCAAAACCAATCCTGGTTTTTTGTTTCAAGATTTTATAGGACCAGCACTACAGGTTTCATAATACAGATTCTTCTCTTGACAAATGGAAGTAGTGATCAAACTCTAAAGTCTTGCTGTGAAATCATATTCTTTCGGCTTATTTGTCACATAGTTGCTTGCTGTGTTTTTCTTTCTCTGAGGCCTCTGCTGATGTCACACCGGTGTGCCCCTTCTGACTTCCTCTTTTGGCCTCCTTCTACCATGAAATGATCCTGCTGGGTTGCTGTATAGTCCTGCAGGGCCCAACAGACCCGTAAACACTGTGTGGTTTAACAAAAGAAGGGTGTGAGCAAACCGGAACATGTTCACAAGCCTCCCCCAACCTACACACAATAGCTGGGTTGCTACTTAATAATCACCTTTTCATGCACAAATTGTCTTTGGTTCAAGCAATAGAGTGATTGTCATACTGAAGTCTGTTCTGCTGTGGATTGATCTCTACAATGATTCTTCAAAATGAACTGAAGACTGCCTCTGTTTTTCGAGGGTCTTCTGCTAAACCATTCAGTTCCGAGAACTGAATGATTCTCAGACTGCAAGATGTCAACACACTGCCAGTGTAATCTGCAGGATGTTATTTGAGTGAAGACAAGTTGTGACTTGTGTTGACTTGTTATAGAGTTAAAAGGAACTACTTGTTCCTGAAAACATGCCGAAAACATTTTCCAATTATCCGACTATGGCCAGATAAAAAGAGAGTGAGCTTTAAATGTTTACTATCTACAGAAAATGAATTTGAGAAAAATACTTTGAATTGACAATTAATGATAGGTACATCTTCAAGGATGGGTTCATGCACACGGGATCTTCAGGAAATCCTTGGCAGATGGTGAAAAGGATTGCCTTAGGGGATTTAAGGACAACTGCAAACATTTTGTGAAGCAGTGACTGCCTCGCCAACTACCTAAATGGCAGCCGAGCTGGTTGAGGTGGCAGAGAGAGGACACACAGAATATGGTATTCTTAGAAACAGAGACAGGCAGTAGAGATGGTGTCCTATATGCATAAACTAAGACATGGCTTTCTGCTGCTGAAGTCTGTACATTGAATAGCAGGATGGGTTATTTACAGCTGGGAATACACATTCAACATGCCGACCCACAAGTGTGAGACAAAGTTTTGAGCAATTTCAAAAGCAGTGTAAGTGAGGCTAACACCGGGTTATCTGCGCTATTGCAAAAGTACTTCAGACTATACTGCCAGTTGGGTCACAATATAATGAATAGACGCTGCTGACAACAGGATTACCCTACATTTTTATGCAAGTCTCCTGCTTCTTGGACATCGAGACACTTTTAGGTGTTGCTTTTCTCTTCTTAAGGAAGACGCAACTTCAGCAATATCCACTGGACAAGAGTCACCCATTTGTTTTTCAATGAATATTTATGACTTGAATTCACTGGCTACTTTATTACTACCAGATTCTGCCCCCTTTTTTCTTTTAGAAAATTTAACAAGGTCTTCTCCTTCACACAACTGCCACTCACTCACTGCACATTTCCCCTCTTTATAGGACCATTCTCTGTATACCTGAGAGAAAGTTGTGTTCGAAAATCCCAGTAGGTCAGCACTTTTGGAAATAACCAGAGCAGTCTGTGTGGCACCACATTCAAAGTCACCTTTCTTCGCCATTCTGATGCTCGGCATGTCTTTAAACCCCGATGCCTAAAAACACTCATGTTTCAGCCTTAGTTGCTATTTATATTTACAATCACTTAAGCAGGAATTGAGGGTACAGTTTATAAAAAGATAGCAAAATACTTGTTGTTGTAACAGTGTTAACTTGAAGATATTGAGATTAAATAGAACATATATCCAGTAGGCAGAAAGTCCAGAAATCAGTTGTACTTTTTCATTTGATTACCAAAACATCTAATTTCCTTTCTCTAATTACCGGCTTCAGCAGAGACCTACACAATGTTTAGGTCACAGATGTGGTTTTATTGCATGCTGAGTGCCAAGTAGGGGGTGGGGGCAAAGCCTGTCAGCACAAGTGGCAAGGAGGGTATTCAGGCTGAGTGTTGCTGACATAATTCAGTAAGCAGTTTCTGAACATCCTGTACCGAGTGTTTCTGTGTGTGGAAAAATCAAAAGCATCCATCTATCTATCCCTTCCCGACACTCAAATCATTCACACTTCTAAATTCATTTTAAAGCACTCTGGTTGATCAGTGTGGATCAGCCCTGGTTCTTTGTTACATTTAGACCTATAGGATATTGCCGTGCATGATAAACCAACAACCAACCGCACGATATTCTGGTGTTTGGTGAGTGAAAAATAAACTGATTTGAACAAAAGATGTGGATGTAAACATCACTTTGCACTGTAATGTAGGTACTCATTAGTATCTCTCTGGAAAGACACACCCCAACCCTTTAGGAAAGTTGTCTGTAAAACATATGCAGAGGAAGCTGTGGTATCTTAGAGAATGTATTTATGGATTTCCCATGCCTAAAGAGGCTAAAAAAAGAGGATGAATGAGGACAATGGTTTGGTGAATAAGTCATCTCTGTGACACCTTTCAGTGCACAAAGACCAGTGTAGAAACTGGGACTTGTTAGTGCAAATACTCAGAGCTCCTCAGAGCATATTTCTGCCTTTGGCTGTAAACATGAATCAGTTTGTGATGGAATCATAGAGATGACAAGACCAAGGAAAGGAAGCGTAGCTATTGGGTTTCAGGATGAGTCAAACTGCATAGGACTAACATGAAGTCCTTGAAAACAAACGCTCATGTTTCTGAATGAATCACAAACCAAATTCAAAAGCCTGTGTCTTGGTGTTCAAGTATGTTGTGCAAATTACACCAAGATAGAACAACAATGGCAAAGCTAAAATGATTTTTATGATTTTTTTTAAATAGCTGCCAATAAACCTAAAATGATTGAGAATCCAAAATATAATATACCAATCATTTTGTATCCTTTGTTCCATATCTGACTTTTTGGAGTAAAAATAATTAAGAAATCTGCAACAGGACATTTTGTGCCAATCATGGGTCTGTTTGTACCTGTCAGGGGATTTTTCTTACCAGTTTTGACAATTAAAGTAATTCCCTGTACGTTCTTTAACTTCATATTCACCATAGATCTTAAGGAAGATAAATAAAGTTTGAGCATTTTGGTCACCTTTTTTTCACAGTATGTAAATGCTTAAATACCAAATAAGAACTGACAATTGATATGCAATGTTATAAATACATGAGAAAAAATATCTTGTTTACAGCTAAGAAATGGAGGAAGGAAGGCATAAATTTTGTAACATGTAGATCTGAAATGCAGATACCAATTGTTGGAATGGCTAATGGAGTTGTGATAATTGCATCAACAAGTCTATCCCACTTTTGTTCAATTGTAAGAGGCTGTAAATATTGGATTGACAGCTTCAGGCTACCCTGAGCTGGACTTGCATAAGCTCTGATTCCTGCAGAAATGTAAACATTCTGAAACCCCAGCATCTTCTCTCTAATCCTGCATCTAAAAAGATAAACTGTTTTCTATATATTTGTTATGTGGCCATGAAAACAAATCAACAGACCAACAAATGTACAAATACATGACATGCATCCACAAACTCAAAAGGAAATATTTAATCTTGGAATTGCGGGTGCTTCATTTTTTTTAATCATATTAAAGTGAGATGAGCAACATCACACTGAAACTTCAAAGTGTCTCTATAGGTATTTATTACTTGCTTCTACTAACAATAAATGGCTATCAGCATTGCTGAGAGCATTTAAATCTGGATTCATTTGGAAACGTATGCACCCTTCATGGAATACAAATCTACAAACACTTAAACTTGTGTTGAGGATGACAAAATTTCAAAATCAAACTTCTGCAATATGTCATCCCAAAAAGATGGCTGGTGGTCTCTTCTCAAACATCTCTGAAAGTGCCTGATGCGTTTGATCTCAGCCATCTGGAGGCAACATAAAAAGCATTTCTGTAGCTAACTCTGTCCTCCAGCTGCTGCTCTTAGTGATATATATTATTAAGAGGTAAGCTAACCAGAGAGCTGGGTACTCTGGTGTAATGGATGTCTATCTGGTTCATAAGTTAAACATGGTCCAAACCACACCTAAAGCATTTGCAGGAAGGCAAAAAAAAAAAGTCAATACTGCTCGTCTGCAGGCACCGACAGGGAAAATAAACTACATACGAATTACAAAGTTACCAAAATAGGAATGAAAACATCTTCAGATTCCACACCCAATCTGTTAAAAGATACAAATCTGCTGATCTATTGATATTTTTTGTCAGTTTATTTGACAAAACAACTTAAAAGGTATCTTTTCATTTCTTACAATGACAAAGCAGATTTTTTTCATGCGGCTTATATTTTGACACCACATACACATGCTAAAACAACAACACCTGCCATCTGAGCCCACGTTCTTACCTGCAAGTCGACTTTCTCGGGCAGGCCTGCTGAGCATATCTAGAGCTTTGCTGGTGGAGGACCTGATGTGGTCACTGAAGGACCTCTGCAGCAGCAGCAGCCTCATAGATCGAGACATATCAACGAGCATCCGCCCTAAGCTTACCTACCCCACACTCCTTCCCGCACCTGCTCCTGATGAGATTGATTTTCCACGACAGATCCACCTTGCTCCGCTGCTGCTACACTTTCCCAACATACATATGTTGTCGTTTGCCTTTTTTGTGTTATCTCCACCTATCTGGTTCTGTAGCAAGCTTATTTCAGTGTCCTTCTCTCCACCGCCCAGTCTCTGCTTTGTCGGAGTCCAGCCTGTACACTCCAGTCTGCTGCAGCAGGCATAAGTGCANCATCCAGCCAGTGCTGCAACGTTCTCATATTCTATTCTGCCAGCATGTGTGTCTGGGAGAGTGTGTGTGAGTATATGCGTGTGGAAGTGCTATTTTTTGAATACAAGCTCCAGTGCTCTCTGCGAATATCTGAGTAATTCACAGTCACGACTAGCGTTTTATCTCAACTCTCGCTCTCTTCTTTTTTTGACTCTGTTCTTCATCACAGCTCTTCTTTTTCCAGCACAGGTAGGTAAATCAAAGCCAGTTATATAAGCAGATTCCATGGCAGTCTGCTTGTTGAGAAGCTCCACCTGTCCAGGTTCTTTTGCTCCAAAAGACAAGTGAAACCGATCAAGGACAAGGAAACAAAGAAGGATCCTTTCAGAACTATAAATTGCAAAGGCCTTAAAAAAAGAAGCTAAATATAGAGTTTCAACAACTGTTAAACTCAAGGGTTTTAATCTACTCTATGTTTCAACTTATGCCATGTACTTTAATTCTGACTGAAACATGCTGTGCTTACCCACAAACACATAAACACAAGCTCCTGTGCTGATAGTTCTTGTGAAACTCAACTGCGCTGTAACCATTATGGAACAAAAACATTTAAGCTTCCAAGACGCACAAAATCGACACAATGGAATCCATTAGTGCTGCGGAGTTGATCGGATAATGCTGATTTAGCCTCTATTAGGGAAGCCAGGTTCTCTGGGGTCTATGAGAAAGCCTTAGCCATTACGTGAATCAACAAAAACAAGAAATCTCACATCACCTCAACTAACAAGTTTTTTTTTTTTTTTTTTTTTTTTTTTATGATGATGTCTCTGTAATGCAACTTCTCTTTTCAGTCTTTCTTGACAGCGTCTGATAGTTTATCCCAACAGCAGTTTTTGCAAATCCACCTCAGGATGACTCGGATGAAAATAGTTTTCTGGAAATATAGTTTTCTGGAAACTGTCACCCAAAGTGCACAAAGCTTACATTTTTTTGTTCCTGACGATATGGCTGACTCGACGCATCTACAGCCGTCAATACACTTTGGTCTTGCTGCCGTTGGCATGTTTTTATGAGGAGCAGTTTACGCAAGGAAGAAATTAACACTAGCATGTTTACTTGCTGTTTAGATGTGACTGTTGATTATTTGGCTACCAAAATATATTTATTATGCAGAGCAGGTCCCATGACACAGAAACACCAGGAAGATACTGCAGCCAAAACAGTTTCTCTCTCCCAGTGAACTTAATTGCAAACTGCTTACAGTTGAAATAAAATATTTACAAAAACTGTATGAAAAAAAAACAATAGACAATAAAGTCGGACTAAATTATTCAAACAGAACAATTCTCATTAACTTCTCAGGAGTATGTGCAAACAGTAAGAGAGCTTCAAGGGGACGAATGGCAATTCATTATGCTGTGACAAGAATGCCAACTGCAACTAAAAATAATGTCTCCCAATTCTGTACACCTAAGTTGCTCAATATGATTAAAAAATAAGAACTATAGATCTGGTTTTATTACATAGTTAGTGCTGCTGCTCGCACTTACTCTTAAAATTAAAATGACAACCAATAAAGCTGATTTAAAATGCATTCCCCAAAGTCCACTTAGTAATAAAAGTTATGGTCTCCTTTTTAAAGTTCATCAAGCCCATATGGTTTAGTTCCGCTTATGCAACTTATCACTTACTGTGGTTTGCAGTTTTGAGCAGAATGTACTGATCAGGCCACAATAAGCTTCACGCTTGAGAAAATGAGTCGTGCCGACTGCCCTGGCAAGAGGAGGTAATGTACCCAGCATAAAACGGATTTCCGCCTGCTGATAGCTCTGTGCTCATCATGGACAACTGACTTTATGGTCCCCAAGGTTTACAGAGAGCGATAAGGCTGCATTCCTGTGTTTTTACTTTCTGGCCGTCTCTGTGGCAGCGGGCCGACCTCTGTAACCGAATTGTAAAAGTGGATAAGACAATGGCAAAAGGGAACCAGTCTATTAAAAGCAAAACCTTCATCACATTGTGTTGAAGTCATAAAATGGCAATCTAAATCAAGATTAGATTCTGAAACGCTCCAGTGTAAGCTTGTGCTAGTAGTAGTAATATTCCACCAGTGTAAGTCCTAAAAGGTGGAGTAAGAGAGATAGACACATGAAGAAGAAAAGTTTTTAATTATGCCAAATGCTTCCTCTGTGTGAGACATTCCAGCAGCATCTATCTACATCTGTCTCATTAGGAGGATGGAGGGCAACCTGACGACATACTGACCCACAAATGGAGACAAGAGAGGCGGAGCTGGGTGGACTTCAAACAGCGCACAGAAACAGTACGTGAGCGCCTATATGATCAAAACGTCAGTGAAAACAATGCAACTCGCGTTTGCCTTTTACAGCAACGCCAACAATGTGTCAGCTGCAATATGTATGTCTGGGTGTGCCTGACTATGGTGGAGCCTTTGATGTGATGATCTGCTGGAGGTTTTGTTCTGCTCTCAGCCAGGAACTCTCCATTTCCCTCAGATTTATCCGCAGATGACATTCCTGCACCTTGCCAAACTATAACATAACTTCCCAAAGATTTATGACACTGTGTAAACCGGAGTTGAGAGACGAACACGCGTGAAGTGATTTGGAAATCATTTAAATGGATGCCAATTAATTGAAAGTAAAACGAATTGTACAACCTGGAAACATTGATATAAAAAATAGATTTACTCTTAAAGGCCACTATATTAAAGATCACTTTAATATAGTGGAAATTTAGATCTTGTTTTTCCTTCAGAATGGCATTCACCTTTGTTGGTGTCGCTTCAACAAAGTTTTGGAAACACTAATCCCAGATTTTGGTCCATATTGACAGAACAATCGAAATCTGTTGAATTTTTCTGCACAAATCAAAATGCAGGAACATTCACAGTTGATTGACTAATGTTATTGACCAACATCACCTCCAAAATCATAAAAGCTAAAGTCAGTCTCTGGAATAAACATGGGAATCTTTAGCATAACACAGTTAAAAAAAGGAAGTGAACATTGCGAACTAAAATGTAATACTGCATAACTAGATGCACATTTTCATAACGGTGACACCAGTTCGCAAGGTCCAGTGGAAATGTGACATGCGCCGATTGTAACGCAAGGATTACGCTGCTAGGTCCCCCCATTGTCTGTCTTCTGAGCTATTTTCTTTGCAGCCGATTAGTGAAGTCAAGTGGAGTGAAACACTTGACTCCCCTCCTCCCTTCTCTTTCATGAGAGTTTTCAGGGATTTTTGTGTACACACTAATGACCCCGACTCTTGAACCGGTTCTTCACTGTTGAGCAGGCAGACAGTCCACAACTGCAAAGACATTTAACTAATAGGATGCTGGCACCAAGCAAATTCTGCAAGACAAACACGCCCCTAAAATCTTCCAATTCACTATTCTGGAGGTTATATGTTTAATCGAGTCAGGTTATTTAATCATAACACTGTCTGACTGCTTAATAGTGATAAATATCAAGTGGGGCCCAAAATTTAGTTTTAGCAGAATTTGAGTGAGTTTAGACATCAAAACATAGATTTAAAAACTCAAACTACTAGATCTTTCCCACATTTTCTCATATTACAACCAAAAATGTTTTTAGCTCTTATGAACATCAGTTTTCACATCATTCCACAGATTCTTAATTGTGTTTAGTTCTGGACTATTAACATCTTAAATGGTCTGGCCCCATCATGCTTGTGTTATCTCAACAGCTACACTCCGCTGAGAGCTCTCGAGCAACAAGCTTGCTTTACATTTTCCATGATCCAGATCGAAACATAACGGTCTATGGGCCTCCAATCCATTACAATTAGACTAGTTTACCTTCTCATATCCACACTGTTAAGTGTGTTAACTCCATCATTCATTGATTTCTTTGTTATTGCTATTTTCAGTTTCAGTTATTTTGTTTGATAATGACTGCTGTCAGTTTGGATCTACATTTTACACAACATCTCAGGCCTTTTTTAATGGATTGCATTTGCACCACTTAACGCTTGGTGTGAAAATAATCCCCTACTTGGAGACAAATTATTCTGAGTCATATAAAACAAAACATGGGATTTATCCTTACAATCTGCACCTCCTACCCTCAATATCTTTGTGTAACAACCAACAAAGCAGGAGTAAAGCAGCAAGAGAGTGACACAGCCTGCTGGGCCAGGACTGATTCATTAGCGTGGAGACAGCATGAACACCTCATTTATGATTCTTAAAGTGAAAGAACTGTTTGAAACCTTTGGAAAAGGCCAGAACACCCTGCATTAACAATGAATGGGGTGGAAAATACTTGCTCTTTTCTGGATATGTGATGATGTAAAACAAGTGGGCAAAGGCAGATTCAAACACAGGACAAAAAAACAAACTTGAGCAGAGGCAATATTGTCTGCGCTCAAGCAGCACAGCTCCAATATACCCATTAAAGAACTCGTTCTGCTAAGGATAATGTCCTCAGAGGGCATGCAGTGACAGGAGGCAAGCTCACAAGTAAGAGAAGCAAGTCATTCAGTGCTCTCCACTGTGGTTTCCACGGAATTAAGAGAAAAGTGGTGTGAAAATGTGACCAATTGGAGAGATGAAGATGTGGTCTGTTGAAGCCACAAGGACAGTCACAAGATCCGAGGGTGGAGCGGGGGTTTCTAGGCGAGCATCTGTGCAAAACGCATTTGTCCAGAAGACGAGTCACAAGGAAATCATACTTATAGATTAAGAAAAGTTTAACACGGCTCTACTTACTTTGACACCTCGTATGTGTTGATTTTTGTTAGTCAAGTGAAAATTAGAGAGAGGTTCTTAAATCCTGTCACACTATTACACTCCTCCCATTTGTTTGAGTGGCATAAGAAAAAAATTATGCTGAGGGAAACTAACACCCTAACATGGCCCTAAAACTTATTTAACACTCAAGAGTACACAATGTGATCACCAGATAAACCACATGTATTCTTTTTTGATGATGGGGCTAGTGGTCGGTATCATGCCAAATAAGGTTTAATTTAGCTCATTACAAACTAAATATCTAAGCATTTTTCAACTGTTGTATTACATTAATTGCTACTAAATTTAACAAAAAGACAAGTATTTTTGAATATGACTGTACATACATTTTTTAAGGGATTTTATAATATGTTTTTTTGTTTTTACACAAATGTAGTTCACACCTTGATACTGTTTGACATTATTTCCAAATTCAGAGAACACTTTATGCAACTTATCACTTATCATTTAAAATCGGAGAACACAAAAAATGACAACCATACTTAAGAGATGACCGCTTATAATGTTCCATAAAATCCAATTCATACTTTGACTTTTAGACCCAAATAAGATGTTTTACACAGAAACTCAGAGAAATAAACATAGAAAACATTACATTTTTTACAGGAACCACCAAAATGTTCCACTCCCCTATGGGAGCCCACTGAGAGTGTAAGAAACTTGGGTCTCTCTTCCTCCTCCGCCTAAGGTAAAAGTTCAAGCTTTAGTCCTGATCTTGGTCTGGTGCCCATCATTGTGTTCTTTACTCTTACTGGTTTATATTTAGACTGGCAAAATAAAGCAGGCTGCCTTGAACCTCAACTACAAATGAGACGAACATGGAAAAAAGGCCATAGAGGAATTTGTTGAGTTGTGTTTACAAGCTCCAATGCCAGTATGAAACAATGCAACACAGATGTTTTAACACTCTGTTCTCTGTGTTTGTGTGTTGCACAATTATTGAAACTGATGAACCAATCATTGCCACCAATGTCATTTAGTCTATGGTTCAAAGACTTTTAAACATTTTAAAAAGTCAGTCACTGCTGTGTATAAAGATGAGACAAAATCTGTAAAATGTGGCATGACCAAGCTTGGCATGTTGACATCTTTGCAAGGGTCAACATCAAGGAAAAACTCAAACAGATGACCCAGATCATACTTTGAGCAAGTTCTAGGTCAGTAAGGAGCAGTGAAATGGTCCAACCCTCTAAAGAGCCAAAGCCAATGAAACAGCTATAAATCCTAAAGCTAAAAATGTATAGGCAACCTTTAAACAAACACAATTCTCAGTAATATTTTGTACTTTTAATCATCTGTAGATTGAAATGACAAAATGTTTGCTTTCATTTCTGGTTATAGAACTTTCTGTAGCTGCTGTCAGTATTTCTGACACAATGTTGCCACAAGTCCAAATACAGTGCAGCCCAAAATGATTCTTATCTATGGCAAAATAATTTTTTTTGAACCAAGAAATATGTTTCTGATTGGAAATGGGATTAGTACCTGTCACAATGTAAGTTGTCCTATTGTGGCACTACTGTTTTTAACTCCTCAGGCAGTTGATCACTTAGGAGATTGGTTTTGTAAAACTAAAATGAATTCATGTTACAACACACACAAGAAAAGAAACTGTACACACAAACAATAGCTGATTCAAATCTGTTTACATGTAGTTAGTAAAAAAGATCCTTCCTACAAACTAGTAGGTATTGTAATCTTTGTTTGTGGCAAGCAATTAACTGTTTGAACCCAACATAAGAGAGAAATGTGTAGTGAATGTGTGTGTGAAACACTGCAACACTGGACAATAGAGCCTTTAATTACAACTATCACATAGGTTAGTTTGATTGCCACATGCAGAAGGAAGCGTTTTTGACAGAGTTCAAACGACAATGTTTGGAAATAACGCGAACTTTGAACTTCTCTTTGCTCTCTTGCATCTTAATCTTTCCTTCTTTGTGTTTTCACTCACACAAACTCAAGCTGTCAGCATCCTGGTTAGGAGGATATGAGGTCACAGAACTAAACAAGGTGTCCCTCTAGATAAGCACACAACACACACCAACCAGTGCCCACAGAAGGTTCTGGAGTTTGACCAGGCCATCCTATAACAAATTGACATGTTTTGACCCAAACCACCTGGCTTAATATTTAGGGCCTTAGTTGAGCTTTTAGATGAAGCTCCACTTCTCTCTCCCTGTTGGAGGACAGCTTCCTCACGGCGTTATGCTGCCACCATCACAATGCTTCACAGTGAAGGTCACGTTCAAAAGGATGTGCATTGCTTGCAAGAAATATGTGCTTTTCTGAAGCCAGTTTCAGTACTGCGCTTCAATCTTGTCATCTAACATTGTTTCTTCTTGTTTTGCTTAATTTGTACATTTCGCTGTAAGCAAAGCTGAAATGTCACAAGAAACCATTTTTTGTAAACTGTCCATATCAGTACGAGGTGGAGTCATGAAATGTCCAACTCTCATTTATCTTGTTTAGATTACATAACTTGCGTCATTTCTTGCTGCTATAATGTTATGCAGGCCTCATGAATCTCAGCTTGTGATTGGACACGCAAAAGAAGCAGCTTGGCAGCAATGGCCTCATTGTGTCCAGGAAAGACACTGACCGCTCACTAAGGTATGTGCAACACGGTAGGGATGTCTCAAACTGCTTCAATGCAAAGTGACAACCATGGAAACATCTTATTAGCTACTTCTGAGCTCCTGTTTGTACCCATGGTGGTAAAAATTAACCATGAATGAACCGTCTTTCAATGCGGTGCAACAGGAGCCTTCAGGGCTTGTCGTGTGATGTAACACTGTCACAAATGTGCCATTCCCAGGGGCTTTAATGGAGGGGGTACAGAGAGGGCTTTGAAGTGTCACAATGAACACAAGGCTCTGTGCTCCCCCTGCCAAAAATCCCAACATATCCCAGTTTCCCCCTACAGAGTAGTGGGTTTTGACACAAAGACACAGCGATGGGGGTTACATAACTTACTTCCAGGGAGTCCGATTGATTTAAATGAAGAAAAACTACCAAGAATGCGTGACCCTTTTGAAGTTGGTATTATGCATTTTTAGGAAGCTTTCGCTCACATTGGGTCATTTGCCAGAAAGTAGAACTCAATTAGACGAATAAGACATGCAACCACACACAAGAAGAAGAGAGAGAGAGAGAGAGAAAGAGTTCCCATCAAGCCAGGAATTAGCAGGGGTCAATCAAAAAGCTTGTGCCTACGTCACATCTCATGTCCAGTATTGTTTACTAGAGGTCTGATGACACAGGGGATGAGGGGAAATGAGGAAGATAATGAACGTTGCCAGGAAGTATATCTGTTTGACTATATTTGCTAATGACCAGGCTGACATAGAATCCTGAGTTTATTGTCTAGCTCCATCCACAGTGAAGTGAACATGAAGTAGATATGTCCTGAAAGTAAGCCTCTTTGTCACAAGGACAGATGACTGTAACTGCATAAATGGCTTAAATGAAGAGACAGAAAAGCTGGGAGAGCATTGATAAAAAATTTTTAAAAAAACCAACAGGGAGAAGATAACTCTGAAGAAGCTGTAGTTCAGTACTTGGTGTATCTTTGCAACTTATTTAGTATTTACTTATATATTTACTTCTAGTTGGTGGAAAAGTTTTAAAATAAACTGGCGAAGGTGAAATGGAAAAATGAGGACTGAAGGTGAACGAGAGAATGGTTCAAAAGTGCATCAGGCTCGACATCTAGTCTGGCTCTTATCGTCAAAAGGCAAAGGATGGTTAAGAAGACGAGACTGGGACCTTATCTATATCTTGCATCCAGTGTCTGCAGCTAAACGTTGTCCCCTTGTGCTCTCAGTCCTCTTTGCCCTCAAGTTTTGAACACAGAGAAGGTTATCTATTAGAAAATTCTTTAAAACCTTCTCACGTGACCACAACTGATAAGCTGCACAGTGTTTTCTTAAGCTTCATATATTTATAGAAACAACAAACAGGTTAGGGGAAAAAGGTGCTGATCAAATCAGAAGATTTCAGATTCTCAGGTAGCAAAAGACAGATTATAAACAAACTTCACATTTTAAGATTAGAAATGACTTACCTGCTTTTTTCTTCCCAGTAGCAACGGAGAGGCTCTGGGGAGGAAAATAAAAAAAAAGATCATAGAACATAGTTAAGATTTGATTTCTAGAATTTTCATAATGCTTTAATGTTCATACGAATCGCTGCATTTCATCGCAGTGATTGGCTGATAAACTGAGTTTATCAGCAGATATGTATTGTGATGGTGAAACAATACACATCTATAGAAACTCATTGCACTGACAAGTTTACCACACACTCACCCAAATGTACAGTTTTAATAGAAAGTCACATTGCTGCATGGGTGCACAGGGATTAGACTCAGAGGAACTCCAGAGACTCTATGGTCCCAGAAATAAGTCTGCATAGTTTTCTGATGTGCACATGTTTAATAAATGGTCAAAGCAGATAATAAACTCCCTTGAGACTCTGAACAAATATCACATCATTAATAGTCTGAGCAATACGAACACTTTTTTCATGAGTCAGTGTTGTTTCAACTCTACACGTAGGGGAAACATTATAGATAAAAATCACAGCATAGTAGATTTTCATCATGCAGCGAACTTAATATGTCCTTCTTTGGAGCTGCTGTGGATTTTAGGAATTACTACTGCGTTAACAGCGAGTGGAGAGTGAGGATAAGCGTTTTAGGGTGCATGCGTGTGTGTGTTTGAGTGTGTGTGGGGAGCAGCAGTCACATGGAATGCAAAGGTCTTTTGTGCCCATGACATTTGACCTCAGGGGCTTCGGCTGAGCTCCGCACCCTGACCCGTTTTAATCTACACTCCTCTACAAGAGGCTGGAGCTATTAAAAAGAATTCCTGTAATACACGTACAATGTCCACATTTCCATCCACGTGCAAAATGCAGGAAACACTCCCCTGCATTCTAGGTGTATGGAGCACATAGCGCCGGTGCTGGCCCTCCCCAACGTATTGCGACACTCTGCTGTTCGAGAGGCTGATAGAAAGCTGCTACATTTTTCTCTAGCTTACAAAAAGAACAAATCGAGCTGTCTGGGAATGTTCACAACTAAAAAAAACACAGACAGTCACGGTTTGTAAACTAATGGAGGACGATCACTCGTAAGTCAAACTACAGTTTGTCACAGGTGGCCGTTCATTTTGCGTGGTGAGTGAACCCGTTGATATCAGCTTGGGATGTCTCTGTTACTCTTTATAGACTGAAACAACAAAATACATGTACAAAATACATGCACGTTTTGTTTAAATAATTGTGTAAATTGTTGCATTGGTATTCTAGATATCATTCAAGAGATTTGGTGCAAACTAATTTTTGCACCAATTTAAGAATTTAAGATGTCTCATTTTTCTCTTTGGTACTTTTACTGGCAAAGAAACTAATTGATACAATTCACATACTTTTTGGGAGTAAACATAAATCTATGACTAGCAGCCATGTGGTTAAAGTTGACAAAAACAATGGAATTGTAACAAAAATGCATGATTGGTTTTGTGTTTTCAAAATTTGTAGCATATCCTAACATCTTAATTTAGATTCAAAAGCATAATTTATTATTATTATATATTTATTTATTTTTGCATAAAAATGCACTGTGCTGCAACATCCGAAATCTATTTAACAGTCTGAAGTGCAACAAACGTGGGTGGGTGTAAATCCCCCATCCATCCCTTAATTAGGACAATTGAAAACAAGGAGACAATTTAATGCAATGAACTTTTTAAATTAAAGTAAACAAAGATGATGATTTCTCTTTTACAAGCATGTGGTTTTGTTGCACCACCCATTCTCAATGTGTGCCTGCCCTCTGCTCCTGGCATGACATGGAGCAGGTTCTCTCTGTGTGGGATTGTCCAGGCAAGTGTCAAGTGTTCACTGGGGACCCGCGGGCTGCAGAGCCACTTCAGCTGTCTCATTTACTGCCACTAATTTCATGGACATGAAATTACACATGTGTCTAGAAAGGTCTGTGAGCCTGCACAGTTATATGCCATATGGTTATTGTTTCTCCGACCACAGTCTGCAGTTTAGTGAAACAGATTTTCCCACGAATTGTTTTGCTATGGTACATGTAACTTCAGAAATTCTGTCTTTGCATCTACATCTGAAAGCATTTTCTCCAGGTTCAAACATAAAATCCTGATTAGGTTTCTTTAAAAATCTTAAAATCTCCTGTGATGGAAATGGTTTATAGCATATCTTTAAAGATCTGTAAAATACTAACACTGCAGAATTTCATATCTTTTTCTTAGTTTTGAAAAAAAAGATATGCTTTGATTCTTAACACTTTACCTTGCAGACAGATGTAATTTTGATTTGCTCCAACAGAAAGCATATTTTGTTTGTGGCTCTACAAATGCAATAAGTAATCACTGTCATGTGGCTCATACACAAACCCAGGCAATCCAAAAATCCAATTTATTTCCCTCCGTTAGCCTCTTATCTCCTGTTCCACCTCTGCAGCTTGGATCTGTGTGTATCTATGCGTGTGTGCGCGCACACGTGTGTGTGACCACCCATGATCTGTGCTAGCTGGGGATTATGAGTCTTAAGCTAACTCAAACCTTTTCTCCACCACTTAGCGCAAATAGCTAAATTTGTCCATATGGCTAACAGTCAGTCAGCATCTTAAGGTAACTGTGTGAAGGATTGCATCAGGGAAGGATTGCATGCGCACTGCCACAAAAACCCTTGCGGATGCTATTTGGAATTTACTTATTCATTATCAACAGCACAAACGCATTGCAGTGCTTCTTCAAAGAAATTCATTTTTCTCTAGACTCTGTCAGATTAGGATCGCAAAAAGTAAGAAATTGTGAGAAAGTCCCATGTTAGCTTTTTTTTTTTTGAAAGTTTGACCCCCAAATGCTTTTCAATGATATTCCACAATTAACTAGGTTTCATATACCACACTTATTTTATGTCCAGGGGGAAGTGAGTAAATGACACAATGAGTTGGTGTAATGACATACAAGAAGATTTCCTGCAATAAAGGCAAATTAGTGCCCAGATGTTAGATTTAACAGTAAGTACAAACCAAAACAGCGAGAAACATTTAAAAAGCCATTCCGAGATCAAAAGCACAAGTACAGTACTTTGCGGTAGCGATTCTTTTTCTATAAACTTTTTTTCACATTTTGTCTCATACAAATTACCAACATAAGCTTATTTACTGGGATATTATGTGATTGAAAAACAGAAAGTATTGACCTCTTGTAAATTAACTACAAACTAATAAATACTTTACAAATACTTTGTGCATATCTGGAGGCTTTGGTTTACTCTGTTCATTCTTCCGAGTGCAAAAATTGCAAGCCTGAACTTTGAAGAACATTATTTTGTCTACCATCTTTGTAGATCTATAGCATAACATACATGTCCCATTCTTCTTTGCTGAAACCCAGACAGATTGAATGGAGGGAACCTGTGAATTTTAGTCTCTGGCTTACCACACTTAATTCTCAATTGGTTTTAGGTTTTAATTTTGACTGAATAGAATATAATAGAACAGATTTTCCTTTGGCCACACTTTTCAGATTGACATTTGCATTTTGAAAAGCATGCATCAATTACTGTCAAAATCGCAGTTATCCACAACATTAGTGTAGTTTGTAAAATAATATATAAAAAACAGTGTTTGGTTGTTGTGCAAATGCAATTTAAAAGGAGTTCAAGGTGTGTGAGTACTTTTGCAAGGTATTGTAAAGGCTTTTCAGTTGTACAAGAAGGTTAAAAATGTATATTGAGTGCACAGTGAGCCCTCTGTCCTACTGTCAATTGGACATATGTAACTCAAACTCCAGAGTAGAGTTATGGTCTCCAACTCAGCTGAATAAAAGTGGGGCAGGTTAAAATCCAAACACGGACACCCATTTTCACAGACGTTTACACAAGTAAGCTAATTGATGGGGCGTCTTGTTTCAGGGAGGATCTTGAGGGTCTTAGACCTGGTCTTTGTGAACATAAACGGACTCTTGACTGGCCTTAAAAATCCATTACTGGATTAGACAAGAACTGTGACCTGAAGGCACAAGACATGGCCAACAAAAACTGGTATTAGTTCTTATAGAAAAATAGTATTTTACAGTTAGTTTGTAATTTAAAAGGGGAAACAACGGCTGTACTTTTCCCACATTGTGTTATGCACAAAGTTAATGAGAATAAGCGCAAATTCCCAACTGGACCAACTATGCTGGCTTGTGGATTTGCTGCTGACATTTTGGGGAAAGCACAGAGTGGGTTAACAAGAGAGATTAGACTGTCACAACTTCCTTCGCAAAAGGACCAGTCGGAGACATCATGGGTCAGACTTTTAAAACACTGACTAAGCTATGCACTTTAGATGCAGTGTCAGTTAGGTCAGCAGGGGGCTCGAATGCTTACTACCTTACATGATACAATGCCTGAAGAAATTTACGACATCCCTTCGAAACGGTCTTTAAAGAAAATCAAGGGAAAGGACAATAATCTTCACTCACATGAATCATCCGTGAGGTAATGTAAGTTGAAGGAAAACATCAATGAAAACACACTCCAGCTAAGAATCTCCCTCAGAACCTTGAACCACACGACCAAATAAGCGTCCCTTTTTAATTGTGCAGTGGTTTATTGTGCATTCCTGTGCACTTGTGTCTATGAGTGCATTCGGTTTGTTGTTGTCTGATTTATGACACTTCATTATCAGCGTGCTGCGGGGGTGTTTCCAGATGCTTGGATCTTCTAGTCATCCTTAAGATTTACAGTCAACATGTACCGTCATCCTGCAACTATTGCTGCACCGCTTGTCTTCATCATGCAGCAGATGCGCCTTTTTACAAGGTAAATGTACTAGTGTCTAACATCATGAGTGCTCATAAATGTTGTTTTAATAAAAAAAAAAGTAAGAAAATCCATAGAGAAATATTAAATTGTATGTGAGGTTATGTTGGTTTGGTATCAGCCCTTTGGCAAAGAAAACTTTAATTAAGAGGGATAATGACAGCAGCAACATGTGGATGGTGTGGGCATGTTTTGACTGTGAGGGGCTTTCTTCTAGATGTAGTGTCTGATTATCATCAATGATGAAATAAAGAAACCTCCAAATTGTGTGCATGTTTCTTTCATGTTTCGTTCTCTCTTGATGCACCAATACACAGCCAAATTGACAGGAAAAACAAGATTTCCTTGTGGGAGTTGAAGAGAATTTCATTTTCAACATCCTGTTCCAAACATAAGCCTTTTTTTTCTGATCCTCTTACTGTAAACTACAACAGGCCTGTGTTTGTCTCCTTACCACAGCTGTGCTCAGCAGCAAAGTGACCTTGGGGACAATGACACAACACAATGCAGCGAGAAGCGTGGCCATGGCCAGGACCCCTAACCGCCAGAACTCATTGGACTGAATGGTGTTTGGGTTCATAGCTCACTGACTCATTCTGGCGGCCTTTAAGCCAAATGTGTGGGTGGAATGTAGGCAAACATGATTATGCCTGTTGCAGTCTGTGTTGACTATTGACTAAGAGCAGGAATGCAGAAGCAAATGAGAAGATAAATAAAGGGCAGCGAAAGTAGCAAAATCCCAGGGCTTTTATCTGACTAGGACATTGGGAAGGTGTGGTTTGGATGAAGGATGTTTGGGGACTGCGATGCTGCCAGAGCGGAACTCGGAGGAAGGACAGAGCAGAGGTCTGCGAGTGACCTTAGCACGCAAACCGCAGCAAAACTATTGTCCGCCATGAGCAGGCAGATAAAGAGCTAATTTCATATATAACCTTCTGACAGGGAATTTAATCCGTTTCTCACTGTGTAATAAAAATATCTCTGAAGTAAGCATCCTCTGAAAGAAAAGAAACAACTGATGCAGTGGCTTGCAAGTGTTTATGTTTCTTAAGCCTTTTTACATTGTCATGTTACAACCACAACTTTCATTGCATTTCATTGGGATTTTATGAGAAAGCAGGAATTTGTGAACAACTGTGCTCTGAAATCTGAAGTCAGTACCATGTAGAGCCACTATTTTACTGTAGTTACAGTTGTCTTTAGGTGAAGTCTTTGCGTGTTTGCTAATCTACAAACTAACATTTCTGTCCATTCTTCTTTGTAAAAGAGCTTAAGTTCAGTCAGAGTGGATGGAGAGCATTTATTTTTCATTCCTAAACTCCATTTTTGGCTCTGATTTGACGAGGTTGCATCAAATCTGACCGTCTTCCCTGTCCATGCTGCAGCAGCACGCGAGGCCAATGCACAGGGGCAAGAAAGGACGGCATGTTTGACGTGCACACCCTCTCGCTCTGTTCAGCGTGTCAACTATAAACCCAGCTTAAGAGGATCTGTGATCCTCACCTATTCAAATTTTAAAATGAATCCTCAAAACAACAGGAAACCCGTGCAGGAAGGCCAAAACAGGTGGGATGTGATTATGTTTTATTTGCTCCGGTTAGAAGTCGAGCAGCTGCATCTTTGTCTCAGGGGAACACAGCTCATTACAGTAGTCCTGTCACGATGTGATGGAAGCATGAATTACATTTTTCATTTTCATTTTAAAATATTTACTAGTTTTAGTTATTTAAGTGTTAACTGTTAAAACAGGATTCTCCACAAATAATCTGCTAATAAAGTTTAAAGTAAAGACCTGTCTTTAAAACCAAAATTAGTTGTGATGACTTTAAATTGATCAAATCTTCCCTAATTTACTGATGATAAATAAACTTTGATTAATGCTCTCTTTGTTTCCTCTTAGTTTAGATGTTTCTGTACCTCATACTACTTGGTATATGGTACAGTTGTTCCACATACTTTGCATTTAGGCAGTATGAGGGGAAATATATTGTTTTGTAACCTAGACCTGCTTTTAATGTTTTTTACAACCCTGTCCTGTCCGCTGGGATTCTTGGTCTCTAATGTTCCCTCTTTGTCGTGTCCAACAATTTTCCGAGGGTTTCCCAGAACAGCTGAACTTTTACCAAGATAACATTATACACATCTTGGCTCTGTTTGCTGGTTGGGTGACTTATGAAGGCAAGTGGATGCAGTAGTTGTTCAGGAGCATCAGAGTAAGGAGAAAGATACATATAGATATCAAAGTTTTCTTGGAAAAAAAAATGTTATTTTCCTTCTGTAACTTCTGAGCACCAATTAGATGGGTTGACCCATCTAATTCAATATCAATATTGCCCATTGATGCTTGTGGGAAAAAAAGTCACAAAATGTGAAGATGATCATGGAATCTGATTAATTTCACATCTATAACCTGTATTATAATCCCTATTCCCACCAGAGGAGAACTACAGCTCAAAACAAAGGGTCAAAGGTTGCCCTGTTACAGCATGTCTACAGAAAATTGAGGGGATGAAGGCTGGTACAGAGCAGCACCTTCCCCATCAACACATGCGTGACACGTAGAAACAACCCCGTGCTAAATTTAACACGCTGCTATGTGCTTTGTTCAGCAGCTCCTCGGGTTCTTTGGAGGATTCTGGCTCGTAAGCGTTGCTGGTGGGCATAACTGGTGCTAAAGGTGACTGATGTGTTGTTTCCGACTGTAACATTCAGAGGAAGGTGGTCAGGGGTCGGCGATCTCCACCCGCCTGTGCGGCTTGACACATCCTGAGCAGGCCGCTAAAAATAGAGGCGGGCAACAAATGCTTCCAAAACATTCAGATCTTCAGTTTACACTTTTGGGGAAATAATAGCAGATTATCTCAACTGAAATAAGCTCCAAGTGTAGTCAAAAAATGGAATGAATTTTAAATTCAAATTAAGCAACACAATGCTAGCAAAACAAGAGTGAAACCACGTCTGCTACACAAAATACTGCCAAGAAAAACAGCGTGGGCAAAAAATAGTTGTTCCAGTTAAAGAGAAAAAACACCTGGTGTGGCACAACATCCGCTAGATGTTAGCCCCATGTCAGACACAATATCAACAACCACCTGCCGGAGGATAACAATAGCTTGCAGCTAGGCTAGCTAGAAGTCGTGTTGTGATCAGTGTTGTGATCTTAGTGGCTTCTTCACAGCAGTAACTTACAGATAATGTTATTGCTGCTTAAATAGCCACTCATCAAATATGCCACCGCTTCACCTTTGGGCAAGAAGAGAATGCTTTGTACTATCACACCACAAAGTTCCACTATGTGTTAGGAGAGTGTCACTGGAACACAAATACCAAGCACCGCTTACACAACCCAACAGAAGCTGATAGGAATGCTAAACATTTCACCAGACACAGCCTACGTGAACATAAATATCAAGTACAAAGACTCAACTCTTCTGCAGAAAAAAAGCAAATCAAAACGTACATTCTTTTTTGTACGTGTAATTTTGCTTTAGCAAGACATTTTTAAAGTAATTAATTTCAATTCAGCTTATGTAGAGAGAAACAATTGTCAACAAATGTCTTCTCAAGCCAATCATACAGGCAGCTTCAAGGTCAAGGCCATATCTTCCAAATTGATCCTGTAGTCAAGTTCAATTTATGACTCAAATTGATAGAACCCCTTCTATCTAAGAAAATCCAGCAGATTGTATCAAGTCATTGATTTGCAGAATTCACTCCACTTGGATTGGTGTGCATCAACAGTGGACACTTGATTGCATGTTGCCGGAAACTTAACAGAACTCCCTGATACTGAGCAAACATGTAGCAACAAACAAAAAGGAAAAGTCCCCTTTAACAGCAGAAACCTCAAGCAGAACTGGCACAGAAAATTGTCAATTTGGAAAATCCATTTCTCCACAAGCTTTAACGTCCTGGCTAATTTTTGTTGAGAAGTTGAGTAAATATTTCCACAAATTGATCTTTTATCGTGCCATCTATTTTGTGAGGTGCACCAACTTAATGCAGTCTACATAAATATCCATTTTTGTAATTATGTAATTATGAAATTAATCTTGTGTAAACTTGTAGACGTATTTCTAGTAACAAAACCAATAAACCATATATTGACACAATAATTTTAAAATAAAAGAATAAAAATAAATAAAAGAAAAAAAAAGATAGTGTTGTGTGTAAAGTAATTGCTTTGAAGAATCAGAGTGAAAACGTCTACTTTGTACATCTAGTAGAAAGACACCTACTTTGTAGGTTCTAGGACCTTCTTAACCTTTGCCTACTCACTGCTTGAAAAATTGTATCATTGCACAATCATTTTATACCTCAATCTTTCCATTCCTCTTTTATGTATTGATTCAGAATATTACAACAGGGTGTTTTCCTCTTACATAAGAGGGAAAAAAAGAAAAAGAAAATAAAAAAATATAAAATCAGTTAAAATTAAAAACAGTGGGTCAGACCTCCAGGAAAACCAGACATTTATGTTTGTCATAGAAAAAAATATCAATAAAAACATCTAAGAAAAATTGCAGTAAATAACTAAAGAAGAAATACAAATGTTGATATCTGAAAGTACCTGAAACTCAAGTGCAGTTGAACTGTTTTTCACTATAGTTTCACCTCTATTGGACAATAACACCACTGCAGCTGTGTAATCATCCTTCTCAAGGTAAGCAAAGGATCAAGGTTTAAATTGCAAGTTGATAAATTACTACTGACAAAGTGGTAATCCATCCATGAGGCAAGATTTTATTGACTCATTAAGGTAAACAAGTACCTATTGCTCTTTTGCAATCTAATGAATGTTGATATTTGATTCAGTTTAAATTAATTTAAGAAGATAAGGTAGTTATTTAGGATATATGTTCTTTTGGATAAAGCTATGTGCTTAAGTTAGTCTTAGAAAAAAGTCTCTCTCAAAATAAAACACAGTAAAAGGGGAAAAACAGAAGGACTTAAGATTGTTAAGAACACCATGGCATGTTCAATTTTACTATGTGATTTTTAATTTTTTTGGGCCTTGTCGTTTTATTCAAAAGGTTCAACAATCAGTTAAGATTTGATTTCAAACAATACTTGTATAGATACTTTTATAGTCATAAAGCAGAGTATCAACAATTAAGTCACCCAATTTATGCTCTTTAAAATAGTTTATTTAGCATCTTAACATAAGATTAAACCCATGTCAAAAGAAAACAAAAGTTAGTCACCTCTAGTAAACCTTCAGAAAAATGTGGCATTGTAATTGCAGGGTATATGCTTTGCCTTCTATTCAGAACAAAGTAGTGTTTTTCCTAGTCGGGATCCTTCTGCCTCTGAATATTTGCGCTAATTATAGATTATATCTTTCTAATGTCAGTGTATAATCTTGTCAAACTTAACATTCAAGCAGCTGAAATGAGATTTTAACCTCAACTGTGATTCTTCTTGACCCACATGTGCCTCATGTTTACATCATTTAGAAGATTTGTATTGTCTAGCTAAAAGATTTAAGTATGTGTCACAGGTTTTTGGTACTCAGCATCATTCTGAATGTATTAACTACAGTGAATATCATCCAGAAAGTCTTAAACATTTTGGCTTTAGTCATTCCCCCTGAGGGGCCAATGCTGTAAAAAGGTTCCCATTATGTGAGGTGAAAGCACTGTTTACCCAAGCTTAGCAAGTGTCCTAAGGTTACAGGTCGACTGAATGCAGTTGCAGGAGCTGGTACCAGACCAATGCACTGTGCATCATCCATTGTTCATATGAAAAGTAAAGACATGCAATAAGAAAAAGTAGTGTTGATGATAAACAGAAAATCTAACAGATAATTCAGGAATGTCATTAAAGCCAAGGAATTCAGGTAAACAAATCCCTTCTTCACCATAGATACATTCTATTCCACTGTTATGGTTTTTCTCCTTTTCATCTTATGGTGAGATAAAAGCACAGACTAGCTAAAGTCCATGTTCGCAGACCTTCTTGAACAGAATGTTGATAAATCGTAAAATGAGCAAACAAGGAGCATAAAGACGTGTCTCACTTGAAGCGTGTCCCCCCGCCCTGGCTTTTCACCTTTCAGACTCCCCTTCTGACCCCTTTGTTGGGGTGAAAAGGGATAGATCTTTGCAACCAGCTAATTATGAA
Organism: Micropoecilia bifurca; assembly: GCA_903067075.1. Taxonomy (NCBI): domain Eukaryota; kingdom Metazoa; phylum Chordata; class Actinopteri; order Cyprinodontiformes; family Poeciliidae; genus Micropoecilia; species Micropoecilia bifurca. The sequence goes on along the minus strand of CAEGAF010107811.1, from coordinate 12,631 downwards.
GTCTTAGCGTCTGCTTGGCTAACTCCTAAGAGCAAAGAGAGAGCCTTACAACTGAGAAACTCATTTTAGGGGTTAGACCCCCTGTTGCCTTCAGAACTGTTTCAATTCAACAATGTGCAGGAACATTCCTCAGAGATTCTGGACCACAGTGATATGATAGTTGCTGCAGTTTTGTCGGCTGCCCTTTCATGATGGATATCTTCCACATTCCAAAGGTGCTTTGTTTGATTGAGATCTGGTGACTGTGGAGGTCACTGGTGTACAGTGAATTCTTTGTCATGATCAAGAAACATGTTTGAGATTATTTGAGTTTTGTGAAATTGCTCATTACCCTGGTGGAAGTACCCCCAGAAGACGGGTGGACTGTGGTCACCGAGAGTTGTGGCAACAAAATCTCAGGGAGGCAGTAGTGTTTAAACGGTGCTCAGTATTAAGCGACGAAGTGATCTAAGAAATTATTTTACACAACAGTGCACAAACTCCACCAATTTCTAAAATCACTAAAATATCCAGATGGAGTTTTAATCTAAGTTGCATCAAAAATCTTAACTTGAAGTATTGAAATGACTTCCAGTACACAGTGCCATTAGTTTCCCAATTTGGTTTTATGTGGCTCAACAAACATGTGGAAGAATGTACTGTGGTCAGATGACACCAAAAATGATCATTTTTGCCGACATATAAAGAAAAACTAAAGAACCAATCAACCTGAACATACCATCATCACAATGAAACATGGCAGTGGCTGAATTAGGCTGTGGAAAACCTTGCTCCCTTTTTCCATTAGTAGGGACATGGTTAATGGGATGATGGATGGAAGTAAATATAGGGTAACCCTATATCTTGCTAGAGACTGCAACAGACTGCAATGAACCTGAGACTGTTCAGAGAGAAAAATTGGTAGAAAATAACCCAAAAGAAATGTGGATATTAAAAGCTGGTTTTACAAGTCAGGGTTGCTGAGTGCCAATTCTTACCACATTGTTCAGATTTTTACTTGGAAAGAAAAAGTTATGCACCTTTTTACGTCTTCTGTTTCTATGCTTGAAAGAAAATAAGCCTAACCCTAACGCTAACCTTCATTTCTGCACCAAAGTCATTAAGGTATCATTAGACTTATGCAAACATTGTTCTAATTATCTTGCAGAGATAGAGGGAAAGGCCAGGTCTCTTTGCTAAGTATGACCAATGAAAAATATTGAAAAGCAAAGAAATTATGGTCACCTTTACCTAACACTTATTTACGTTGCTATGATATTAGCAAAGAATGGGGAGAAAAGTGTCTCCGCCACGACTTACCTCACTTTTAGGCTTGGCTCCATGAGATTTTGCAGATCCTGATGAGAAAGTTCCAGTTGCATGTGGAGGTGGGAGGGTTAGTGAAGTTGCTGGTGTAGGTCCATGATCGGTATTCTGCACAAATGGAGCAGAAGAGGGTAAAAATCACATGTTAAGAAGTTATCTGTATTTTACAAACTCACAGATACAGTACAAGATATTTGTCTTATCGCTGATAACATAAAAAGTATAAAACAGTTAAAGAACATTTAGCATTAAGACGCACCAGGTTATGACGGCGGTGAAGAGTAGGGGTGCTGTCCATAGAGGAGGTGGCACTGAGTGCATTTTCAATTTCCTGGTCCAGCTGGTCCAGCTTCATCAACAGCAGCACCATTGAGTCCAAACGTTCATGCTGAATAAAGAAATCAATCTCTTAGGAAGATTTGGGGCATTTTTAAATAGATAAAAACCTTTTAACAGTCTACAACATTCTTTAAGCTTCAGTCCTTTAATGCATTTCTTTCATACTCCTTGTTTTATAACAAGTGTCACACTGACCTCAGGTGGCTTGACTTCAGTAAGACAAGCTGAACTAGATAGTCCAGTGCTACCATCCACTTCCCCATAGGCTACTATCACATTAAGCATTGTAGAAACCCTCTTTGAGTGTTTGAAGCAAAATATGTTGCTTTCCTTCTGTTTCTCTTTTATCATATCACTGGGTGTGGAACTGAGTCTGAGGTTGTCTTAACAAAAAACAACCCCAAGAAATTTATTGGCTGGCCTAATAGTTCTGAACAAACCTTGTTACAAGCCTGGCGGCCCACCAATAAATATTTAACAAGAAACAGCTTATGACACACACACACAGCTTATGATTGCATGTGCATTTAAACTTGCGGCAGCAGGGTTGCTTGTCATGTTGCGTCTATTTCCTGGCATTGAGGGCAAATCTCATTGGGCTATTTGGGATACAGTAAAACTTTATTCATTTAATTGAAAACATCTCCTGAAATGGTAACCGTGGCTCCCTCTTCTGAGATCAACTATACAATTCTGGGTGTGTATGCATGACAACATTCATTGGCTAAGAAATGCGGGTAATTTTAATGTGTACCTGGCTATAGCTCTGCTCGATCCCTCTGCCATTTGTAAACATTTCAGGACTTGTGCATGAATTCATTTTTACGTCAGTGATGAATTAGAATAAAAAAATATCAGCTTTTATTGGATTTGCAGAAGGAGCAAATAATCAGGTCACTAAATGGCACCTCACTGAAGCATAGAGCAGCATTCCTAGCTCGAGGAGCCGCACATTACTTCACTGTGTCCTTGGCAAAGTATCACAATGAAACATTGTACCGTAGTAAAACAATGACATCTTTACAAGGCTTGTGTGAATGAACAAAAGCATCTGTCTCAGGATGGCAATAACAACCACCAAACTGCAGCACTGAGAAAAACCAAACAGGACAAAAACAGCTGCATCACAGGCAGTAATGTTTACCTGTTCTGTCATCTCTCTCTTTTTTTTTTTTTTTTTCAAAAAAGATTTTTAAATGCAAACAGAAAGCCTAAGTAAGACAGAACACTTAGAGGGATGTTTTCCAAGTAATCTGGTCAGTGATAAATGACAGTTTAGCCTTTTCAGTCCTCAGGGGTTAGGATCAGGCCTTGTTGCTAAAACAAATAAACACAGAACCAAAAGCCAATATCAGTTTAATCTCAAGCCATATTGCAAACCAGATGGCTTCATTTTACAGGCTGAACCTGCAACAGCCATGTGGTCAGCTAGGGACTTCATCATTAGTAAGGACAGGAGATTTTTCCAGCTTCCTGCTGCCTCTGAGAGATATTGTTTCAGTAGGGAAGTCAGATAATCAAACTATTCAGAGTTGATTAAAAGAATTACGTGGCTAATTACAGACCTAAAGAAAACCTATTACAGACTACACATGACTTGAGGTGTCCATCTTCCAGCAAGAATGGTTCATATCAAAGCATATTCATTAATTAAATTTGTCCAGTAAAAGAACAGACCTAAATCCAGTTAAATGTTAATGGAAAGATTTGAAAATGTGTGTTTATAGATGCTCTACAGCCAATCTGGTTGAGTTTGTACAATTTAATAAAAAAGAAAAAGAACGTGTTGAAGCTTAAGTTTCTGGATTTGCAAGGCAGGTAGAGTCATACCCAAAAAAATGTTTAGCAAAAGTTGGTTATACACAGTATTTACTTAAAAGGGTTTGAAAGAAATGTACAATTCGGTGTATCATTTTCCTTTCAATTCCCAATAATGTCCCAACTCCCAGTGACACTGAAGTTTGGTTGTGATGTGACAGGAGGAAGAGACTTGCAAGGCACTCTGAGTGACAGGGTGGTATTGCATTTTAAAGATTTTCATGAAATTATACACAGTTATATAACAATCTGGAAATTATACACAGTTATATTACTATATGAAATTATACACAGTCATATTACAATCTGGAACTAGTTCAATAGCATGCTTAAAGGGACTTGAACTTTCTATAATGTAAGAGTAAATCTAATACTAACGACTGAGAGGTTCTATGATCATTCCTTGTCTCCAGTGAATCAAAATCCATGCAATACAATAACAAAATTTAAGTTACTGAATTGCACGAGAGTGCAACAACAAAATGCATCAAAAGAACAACATTGTGTTTCAAGAAATAACAGTTTGAGCATTTCACACTGTAGATTGCTTAAGCTCCCAACTCCCTCTGCTATTACAGCCTCCATGCCCTTATAGGAACTTGTTTTGCAATGAGTGGTTGAGGAATAGTAAAACATTTCACAGAGCCCCTCCACCCCCAATTCACAGATCTGAAAGCATGTGAGAGTGAAGTCATTGTTTTCCAAACCACATTGCAGGAGTGTGGGACTTTATTTTGTCAGACATTTATTCCCAGTAAGGAAACTGCTCGCTTTGACAGATATGTTCCTAGAATCACAATTACTGCACAACAACAGAAGAAAAAAAAAATCAATTGCAAGGTTTCTTATGGCACTCACCTTTCTCATCCGCACCTTGACCACACTGTCCTCTTTCTGATCTCCAGCCTCGTGTGCCCCTTTGACATCTGAGCCAGATGGTGACGTCTCGCTGGAAACAGCTGAGAATATGGCATCATCCAACTCCCCCATCGCAGAAACTCTTCCTCCCAAGCTGTGGTTTTCCCTGTAACCATCTGCCACCTCAGAGCAAGGTGACTCACTCAAGCCAGAGGTTTGGTTACCATGGAGTCCCTCACTGACCTCTTTAGAGAGGACGGGAAGTTTCATGTGTTGCTCAGTAGCGTGGTATTTATTATCCAGAAGGGTGCTATGGACTTGGTTTTCAGTAATATTAGCTTCTGTTTTCTTTCTAGCTTTTACCAAAGTATCATCATCATCTACCTCAATTAGACGGATCTCTGGAATAGTCACAAGTTTAGAATAGTTATTTTCAATAGGCAGAGGTATGTCTGCATCCTCGCATGCAGTCAACTGTTTGGGTAAGAAGCTCTCAACCATGTTATCCAATGACTGACTTAAAGAAGTTTTCACAAGCTGATCTCCACAACACATAGTGCTTGTTTGTGTGGATTTTCTTTCTGAATTTTCAACCCTCTGGTGTCCAGCTGATACAGTTTCAATCACCGCCAAACACTGATTTTTAACGTTAGACTGAAATGTGTCAAACGGCTCTCCTTGTTCTGCATTTTCCAAGGGATGAGGCCAGTTTCTTGCTGTTTTTGCAACATTATGTTTCTCAACTAGTGTCTGATTAAGCATTTCACAATCATTACTCTCATCTAAAGCCATTGCACAGTTATAAGAAACCTCCTCGAAGTGAACGTTTATGGAGTGATGAGTGTGTCCTGCGTTTTCATTTAAAGTTTCTGGGTCATCCAATCCATCCAGCCTGTGAACAAAAACAGGACTCAGGCACTGGGTAAATCTTTTGTCACATTGTTCATCCAGTGAAAAAGCCACAACAGGTTGCACAGACAGTGTTTTGTCACTGTCCATTCTATCAGGCAAATTTTGTAGAACAAAAACAGGTCGTCCTGCACTTTCCTGGTCAGAGATGGAAATAATCCCTTTAATCTCTGGGCATTTGGCTTGAAGTTCCTGTTCGGCAGCAGCAGGAGGGTCCAGGATGCCCTTGGAAATTTCACAATCACTGGCTCGATCTAACACCACAGCACAGTTAGAATAGTTCTGCTCATCTTGAACATTTCTTAAATGATTGAGTCCTGCATTTTCATTTTTTGTTTCCAACTCATTCAGTCCACCCAGCTGATGAACAAAAACAGTGCTCTGGCTGTCAGTAAATCCTTCGTCACATTCTTCATCTAGTCCAGAAGATAAAAATGATTCCTTGCTAGGCAAGGACAGTACACTCCCATCTTCCACTGCATCAGTAGAATTTTGCGGTGCAAAGAGCAGTCCACTTGTACCAGCGTGGTCAGAGGTGGAAATAATTTCTTCAACATCTGGGCAGTTGGTTTGAGATTCCTGTTCGGCGCCAGCGCAATGGTTCAGTGTGACCTCAGAGATTTCAGGAGATCTGCTGTAACCCTCTATGTGGCTCTCCTTTGTCTGCTGATGGGTTGGAAGTTTGCCAATTTGCTCACCAGCAGATTCAGACAATGAAGCCCCCTTGTTTGAAGAGATAGAGATGTATTGTTGTTCTTTAAGGCCTGTAAAGTCAACATCATCCCTGAAGATATAACCCTGGCTACTTTCTATGCCAATTACCACTTTACTGTAAGGAGGTTTTCCACTCTGACTATCAGTTGTAAAACTGGAGACATTATTGTTTGAATAACAACACAGGCCTCCAGAAATCCCAGCATTTGTGGCTGGGAGATGTGCTGATTTGGAATTCCTCTGTGGAAGGCCAGCACCCACCAGCTCGTGAACTGTCTCCTGGAAATCCAAAGGCTTTCCATTATTTTCAGTTTGCCTCAAGCTCATCGACTCATCGACGTCGTCAGCAGCACAAGTTTCAGCCAAAATCGTCCGACCCAGGTCATCTGAAGGCACCTGGCAGCCCTCTGGCATGGAGGCACACCTCGTCCGCCGGCCCTGTTTTAAATCCCCAGAGCCCACCCAAAACCCCTCTCCATCTACTCCATGACAGCACACCAGGTCCAGATCATCAAAGCTGTACTGTAATCCTGATGGGTGAGTCACATGCTCTTCCCAACTTCTTTTCCGTATAGCAACAGGCATGATGGAAAGCCAAGTACTATCCCATAGGGCTGCTGTCTAAATTGGACTACCAGATCTGCTGCAATCGAGAGAAGAAATGGGAGAGTAACGAATATCAAGTGTTCACTAGTTATAGGTTTACAGTAACTGAATGTCCAGATGACAGTATGGCACGTCAAGCCCTGCTTCTCACTGTAACAGGAAGCAGTGGGTGAAAGTTCGAGGATTGCAACAACTCTGCATACACGGTGCCATGGGAACTTATAAACTGGACCACTATAAGATGTCAAGAGGCCTCATTATGTTGATCTAACAAGGAAAACTAATATATTTTCAAGGCAATGTCATTCTGAATTTTACTTTAAAGCTGGCCAACTACAGTCAGTCACCCTGAGCCAGAACAGATGTTTATGCGTTCAGATTTTTAAGTGGATAAACCTGGCAAAACAATATTCTGAATCTGATCTCCCTTATTCGCTTTTTAGGGTATTGACAACACAATTGTCATATCACAAACCTTCAATAAAGGGAATGACATAAAAAAGGGAACTAAAACTGCAGCTGAGAGTCAGTTTAAAACTGCGCAACTCCGTAAAATGTATTGTGGTACCTAACAGATCAAACTAAGTAATTTTATTTTACTTTACATTTATTGTTCTGAATATCACAATATTTTATATAAGCTCAATATCTGCTTTGTTATATTTGTCAACCAGTCTAACAGCACAGAGTATACGGTATGCAACTGTGACTGAAAAATTGACTTAAAAAGTGTTAAATGTTAAAAAATGTACTTATAAGTAATTATGCTTTTTCAAAAAGTTCCTTTTCAGGAAAGGAACCAGGGCATGGTCAGCTTAATCAACCATACTTGGCATTAAACTGTAATTGTTAGAAGTACAAATAGATTTAGTTGAAAATAAAATAATTACACATTCTAGGAGCCCATTAAGCCATCAAATGATATCCAAACTTCAACGCACACTGGAGTTGAATAGTAACATCTAGTTTTCATCTAGTTTTTGTACATTTTCCAAACATGACACAGCATCTTACAATAAAAATCAAGTATGTGGATTATTTTCCTATCCGGCAGAATGTATATTCCAACAAATCGGGTTTGTTGTAAGTGATCCAGAGAGATCCACTGGTTGTCTTCTCATTCATTTACCAGAAGCAATTCCTCCCTATTCTGGGAAACATAAATCTCTCTCTGTCCAAAAGACTTGATATTTGCAAGCGTATTCCGAATCCAGTCCTTAATCAGAAGCAGTGCAGGCCATTTTCAAGGCTCCAGTCAGTACCCTCGCTCTTGGATTGTTGTACAAGTCCTGGCACCCCCAAAGGCAGAAAGAAAGCCGGGAAGCAGTGAGACGTCCATGGATCGCTCCCATCTTGATCACATTAGAGGTTTTCTGCTGACACTGAGTGCCGAAGAGCTGAGGTGGTGTAAGAGGGGACGGCTTTTCTTCTCCCCACTCCACCCCTTCTCTCCTCCATTCTTCCCGTCTTCTGATCAGGTCTCCTCCCTGCTGATTTTTGACAGGGAGTATGAATTACATCACAGAAGACTGTTTCCCCTCTATCCCCCGTTTGTAGAAATCCTAAACATTTTTAAACAAACTTTCCTTCATTGCATGCTCCCTACTCACTTTTATTTTAAATATTTTTTTCTCTCTTTTTTTAACTGTTCTTTTAGCCTTTTTTTCTTCGCTCTGCTTCAGCTCTGTTCACTGGACAAGACTCCCACCAGTTGGTTCTGATTAGTAACAAACTGGCTCCCTTGTAAGCCTTCTGGCGTTGTGCCAAAAGATCGCTCTAATGTTGTGGCAGTTATATCCAGAGTATGCTTTACGTTTTTCAATTTGTCATCTTGTAACCTGACAAATGCGCTTAACAAAAGACAATGGCAAAATACATTAGCCACCTTATTAGATACAATTTGCTAGGACCTGGTTGCCTTTTGTATTCAGAACTGCCTTATGTCTATTTTGGCAACAATTCAACAAGATGTCACTAACAATACTCAGAGATTTTGGTCCATATGGACATGATAGCATCATGCAGTTGCTGCAAATTTTAATGGCTGCAATATCTGCCACACCTTTACACTAGCAAAACCAAGCTGAACCACTGACACAAGACAAGATGCACACTTTTGAGGATGTTTATGCCAAATACCGTTTGAATGTCCCAGTTGAAATAAAGGCAATCATAACTAGATGTCAACAGTTAGAGCCAAGGCTGTGTATACTTAATTGAGTGGCAGGCGAACATGAGTGTATGCATGTCTAATGACAGTATGTGTGTGTATGTGTTTTTAAAAACAAAAAATAGAATAGTTGATTAAAAGTTAGTTATTTGACAATGTAAGCAGTTGCAAGCTATGATCTTTTGTAATTCAGAAGTTTTTTTGAGTTTTTCCAGTTCTTTTGTTTTCCTCGAAATATAATAATAATAATAATAATAATAATAATAATAATAATAATAATAATAATAATAATAATAATAATAATAATAATAATCAATTTAATTTATAATGCACTTTTCATTAATAAAAATCTCAAAGTGTCTCATCTAGAAACATAAAATCAACAATCAAAAACAGTTAAAAAGACTGTCATTTAAAAGTGGAGTAGGCTTTTCTAAAAAGAAAAGTTTTCAAGCCAGTTTTAAAATCGGACAATAATTGCCAGGCTCTCAAATAGTCTGGGAGAGAGTTCCATAGACGAGGAGCAGAAATATAGCTGTTAGCACAGCACAGCTGCAAGAAATGTACCAATGTGCAAAACCAGAAGGGACAGTTCAAACAAGAGAAAAGTGGAATGATGCCCCCTCTGAGTCTTTCAACAATTCTTGGCTTTCAACCTAGGGGTCATCCAGATGTGAGGGGAAGCTGCGGGTCAGCCTTTTCTTAGACTCATCTCTGGGAAAACCGTGCACTGCCAGAAATGTCGGCTCTCCAGAGACACAGATGGGACCTACTCGTGGTAGTGAAGAGGAAGAGTCCAAGTTCAACAACACTGCTCCATATGTCACATGTTGTTTAGTGTAATGTAATGAAACAGATTTTTACGGGGGATGAAAGCAGCTTCTATGTGGATAAAGCATGTGATTAAGGCGCCGAGACCAATATGACACGAGACAGAAAGCGAGCAATTTCTTCAGATATAATAATTTAGGATGACAGGCCTCTTTTTTGTCAACAACCATCTGGTTTAGTCGCAGTGCAGCTGGTCTGTGTTACACTGCAAACACCTCCTGAATTAGTTCAACTCAAAGAGAAGACAACTACTTTTACTTACTCTAGCATGACTGCAGCACAAAGATGTGATTTCAGTTTAGAGCTGGGCAAGATTTTGGATTGCAACAGTCATTGTAACATTCATTTTTGCAATATCGCAATGGCAAAGAACTGCTTGTTGGACATTATGTTGGAAGATATGTAAATTCAGAATGCCAGTAATATTTAAAGCATAAACTAAATATTTATAGTGGCTTAGATGACAAGTTTACAAAGAATGGTAACAATGTAGCATTAGGTTTTTATCATAGAAGAAGTAACTCTGGCCTTGTTCACTGTAGCCTGCCTCCTTTAATATCCGATTAAGTCCAAACAGCATTAAATACCGGACACATTAAGAATGGTTTTCAAGTAGAACCAAAATTAACTGCACAAGACTATATCCCATGTGTTCATGGAAAAAACTAATTTATCAGTCGATCTTTCCTCAAATTAGATTATTACACATATATGTATGTACTTGATTTTTTTTCTCTCAGAAAATAACAGTCAATGTTCTGGTCAAATGCGATTAAACTTTTTCTGTATTTTTTGGTGTTCTTTTTAAGTCACACTATTTTTATGATTACAATGAGTTACAAAAAGACAAAAGAAATCAAAGTAACACTTGAACATAAAACATTAAAAAGTCTTTATGAATGTTTATGACAGTTGTCATGAAGTGTCATTCTGTAAATAATGACACTTTTAATGCAAAGTTGCTCTAAAAGTTGCATTGAAAGGCCATTAAAAATGCCAACTTTGCATTAAATTATCATAATTTACAAAATCATGCAAAGTTGGCACTTTTAATGGACTTTTAATGCAATTGGCACAAAATGTGCAAATGAGCTAATGGTACGAATTGTGTTTCTGGAAAAAATTATGATGCTGATGCTAAGCATTGACAAATCTAAGTTAAACCACAAGTCCTGTTATACAAACATCTATTAACTTAAGAGTTCTTGGTAAAGACCATGCGTCAGTAACCATAAGCCTGACCACTTTAACGTCCATGTAAAGTGGTACGTCACAAGTCTACAGCAGTAACACAATAAAGATCCATTCAAGAATCACCTCAACACCCCCCAGTGTTTAATTCTGAGGAGCGGTGGGCAGCGCTACGCCAGAGGAAATGACTCCGCATTCCTCGCTGGTATAGTTTATTATTAGACAAAATAAGGCAGCATAGATTATTGGCATTGAGAACACTGTGTGTTTGCCCATGCGGGAAAATGTTAGTGACATTTGCACAGACGAAAACAGAAAAAATATTTTCCCTCCAATAACTGAGTCATTTTAAGTCCTTGAAAATACAAAGACTGCTTTGAGTCGATTTCATAGCAACTTTTTTTAAGCCTTCCCTAAAGAGTTTTAAAAAAAAAGAAGCTCTTTTTTTAAATGTACGTGAAAAGCAGCTCTGAAAATATGCAGCCAAAAAAAAATCCCCTGGGTCATTTGGACTGCAAAGAAAACAAAACAAAACACTAGATTCTCATTTTGAGGCTCCAAAAATAACATCAACAAACCACACCAAGATTCCACTCGCTTTGCCCTGTGGTTACCAGGCTCTTTTCAAGAAGCCCAGAGTCACGTTGGTTAATAACTATTTTTGAGGTCTGGGTGGGAACTCAAACAGCTGCAATATAATGTTAGATGTAACATCCCAGTGTGGATGATGCAAGTTTGGAACATGGAGAAAGAAGGCTTAAATAAAAGATTAAAAATGTTTGTAATCATCTGGGGATTCAAACTGCGTTTTCCTTGTGTGAGTCTAACCACAAGTAGTCATCGTGGGAGACAGAGAGTGGGCCTTGGACCGATCAGTACTTAATCAGTTACTGTGGGAACAGGAAGCATATGTTATTAGGACCGTAGCAGGCTTAATAATATAATCATTTTAGAGAAAGGAGCAGCAACAGCAGACAGTGAATTTTTTGAGAGATGTGTATGTTTATAATGTCCATCTTGTATTTGTCTATGGAGATTCATGCAACAATTACAGCTTGTGTGCTTGTGTAATAAAAAAAAAACTCACGACCAAATGGGTCGGTATAATTTAACTCACAATTTAATAACTTTTAGGCTGCACAGTGGTGCAGTTGGTAGAGCTGTTGACTTGCAGCAAGAAGGCTCTGGGTTCACAAAATAAGCACAAAATACCCACCAGAGCAGAACTATAGCACTTTATCTGCCATGTCATAACAAGGATGTTTAAATCTATAACTGAAGACTTTTCGGATTTTGAACAAAGGAATAAAAAATATAATTGTGTTCCTTAATGCCAATAATCTGATAACAGTAATATTAACTAGCTGGTCTATCAGCCTGTTAGTTCTGGTTGCTAGCCTGCAGTCAGTTGCTTAACAAGACGGATGTTGGAAAACTGTATCGGTTTCAAAATTGTAGCTTTCAAAAATCTTTGTTTTTCTTGAATCGGGAAGCTCATCCCTAATTAGAAACATGTTCATTTTTAACATATATCAATATGAGCGACAACACAAAATTACCAGAAAATCCGACAATGTTGCTGAATGTTGGGATGACGATAAAAATTGCAATTAATAACCAAACTTACATTTTTATCAGATTATGTGAAGTACATCCAGCTACTGCAAACAAATTAAACTCATAATTTTTCAATCGCAACAAAATGTTTTATTAAAAGTTGCCTCTGGTTAAATACTTCCAGGAAGTATTTACGGGTGGGATTCTGGGTGGACCTGTCCAGGGCGTACCCCGCCTCTCGCCCGGAACGCCAGCTGGAGATAGGCACCAGCAACTCCCGACCCCACTAAGGGACAAGGGTGCAAGAAAATGGATGGATGGATGGATGGATTC
>CAEGAF010107807.1:0-20715 GCA_903067075.1 Micropoecilia bifurca | reverse complement strand
ATATAAATTATATATGTATAATTTTTTTGTTGCTCTTTAAGGGGGTTTAGCACTGAACTGTTTGCATTCGCTAGCTAAGTGGATGTCGCACAGGAAGCCTACTTTACCCGCCTTCATCTTCAGCATTCCGGCCTGGATATGGATATGGATACTAGTCCTAAATTAAGCGGTGATAGTCTGAAGAGTGGCTTTGGATTACAGTATTTGATGTTTCCCTTTTCCTGCGCCTGGATATTTCTCATTGGAATGTAAACTTGGACCAGGAGACATCGCCATCTTAGGAGACCGTTTGGTTTTTCCTCTTCACCTGAACTGGAATCTGAGACTGGATTCTGAACTGCTAAAGCAGGTACTGGTTTGCTTCGTTTTGTTTATTTGCTTACAGAGTGAATTGGCCATTAAGTTTTTTGGGTGGATACGAAAATCATATTTTTTTTATCCACAAACTAATCGGGGAGCGGAGCCTTCATTGAGTTTAGGATTTATAATGAACAATAATCAATTTGTATGTGTTTTATTGTGTCCAATGTTTAAAGTTGCATGTTGGAGTTCACGTTTAACGTCCTCTGAATGAAGGTAAGGTAGTATACAGGCATAGGCAATGCTTAGATATATAGATTATGCAACAATACAGTTGAAAACGGTTGATGTTGATGTTCAGACAACTCTGACTACAGATGTGTAAATAATTGATTGGGTTATTAGTATTTGATGCAATGTTTATATAATGTAACAGTGTCTGGTTAAGACTGATGTAATTGAATTAAAGTTTCCATACAGAAAACTGCTAAAACTGCAGTATTAGCAGTTTTCCAGTTAATACTCCACTGGCATTATTGTGAGGCAGCTCAACAGCACAGAGCATGAACAGGTATTTATTTTCTTCTTATGTGTTTGTGTTCTCATCCTCCTAGCTATCTGTGTGTCAGATGCTGAACATGTCCCTGCAGGCCATCACACCAATCCTGCCATAAGTTCAAGTTTGATTAGGCCCCACAAACCGTTTCCTCCGTCCTTTTCTGCAGAGACTACACACAGTATGAACATCCTCAGAGGCTAAAATAAAATCTGACAGCTATCTCTGCGAGACCTCCAGCATCGTGAGAGTTTTGGAGAGTGGATCCAACTTCTGGAGCTTGCTTTGTGTTGAAAGCATTAGGTTTTAGACCACGTCTTAAAATTGTTAATCTTCAAATCTCCACTTATTCAGCCACTTACGCTTTCCAGAGGAAATAGGGGAATGAGTCATTGTTAGTAGACCTGCGAGACCTTAAAAATCTCATTATACATTTTTCTTTATTTTGATGACACTCAATCACCATGCAAGTGTGTGATCCACAACTCAATCTAAGCAGTGAACTAAAACAGTGTACAATATTCTCATTCTTCAAAGCAAGAATATACTGAATAATCTGTGATGATCACAATTTCCTAAGTCTGCAGAAAATTATTTATGTTTAATAAATAATTTTCATATTGATAATGTGCAATATGAACAGGGAAGACATGATATACTTCAGTAGAAAAGAAATGGAAACAAGCCCTTTTTATAAAAAAAAAAATCACAAAACTTCAAGAGCAGGAAGATACTTTTACTCACTACAGAAGCACTCAGAAGCACAATTCCCCAGTATATGGTCCCTGTAGTAATTTTCAACATATTAAATTTGGATTAACAACAATAGATGAATTACAATCCTAGCTGGCAGGGAAATTATTTTTGCCTAACTAATGAAATTCATGAAATAATGTCTGGAGTGATTCCCACCTCACTTTCTGTCACATCCACACACCAACACTTTTTATGCACATACAAACCCAAAGGAGTTCATTAGGAACTAATAATGGAGGTACTGTCAAGTCTACAGCCCAGCGTGAAACCAGATATGTGCTATGTCTTTTACCTGAAGACTCTGATTAAAAAAGAAAAAAAAAATGGTGCATTTCTATCAATTAAAACAGAAACTTCAGATACAAAAATATGTGTAACCAGAAATTATAATGTATCTAAAGACACCTTGAGGTAAAAGTCACTTCTTGTAAAAAGTGATACACGCACAAATAGTTTTTTTTAGAGGGGTGGACAATACAAACTTGAAGATGGTTTTCTTCCAAAGGAACAGGGAAACTAGTTAAAGTTCATTAGAAAATCCAAGAAGCTATTTTAGACAGAGCTGAATACAAGCTCAACAGTAGAAAACCCTTTAGAGGCCGCAAAAGATTTGACAGTCGTACATTTGGTCAAAGTCCAAACCTAAATACTAACCTAAATACATAACTAAGAATTTGTAGCCAAAGATGCACTCCATCAAATATAATTGAGCTTGAGCTAGCTTGGAAAGATGAATGGAGAGGGGGAATAATCTGGTCAAGACACCACAGAGACCTTCAGATGTGATTGTAGCAAAATATGGTTTTACAAATATTCAAAATATTACTATTTGTCAATTGTTTTTGAAAGTTACACATGTGAAAAAGATGTAGGGGTATGAACACACAGGGTTCCCCCCAGAAAACCTGCTAAGCCCGGTGCTCGGGGCGCTAGGGCAGTCATCCAGCTGCCCACCATGTTTTTTGACTTAAACAATGTTTAAAGTTGATAGGAAATTTGAAAATATAGACTGAAAGATTAATACATAAACACCAACTGTAATGTCTTTAGAAAATAAAGGCAATCATTAAAAAAATTAAAATAAATTAACAATGCTAAGCCTGATGGGGGCATAAATAATAAAGCCTCGTGGCCCGCCAGGGTAATAATACACTTAGGGAAACACAGAATACACAAAGATTCTGTAAATTCAAAAGGGAGCCCATAAAAAGAATATGGTTAACTAGGAAAAAATACATTGACAAAAGAAGCTGGCACTAATCTTTGTATGTTTGTGTTAGCATCACAATGTGTGAGCACTTAGCTCTACTCAGGTAGAATCTATGTCAATTTACAATTATTATAGGAATGCAATACAATGGAACTGTGGCAGTCCACAGTGGCACTCTTCCTTGCTCGCCTTAAAAACAGATGAGCCATCTTTTGGCTATATCTTTGTGTGATGTACAACATTTTTTGCGTTTCACTGATTCCTCTGGAGAACAGAGGTTTCACTGTAATGTTGTAAAATGTTAGTGCACCTCTCCCAGTGTTCTTTTCTTTTTTATCTCACAAAGTCCCTGTAAGTCAACAGCTTGATCAAATTAGACAGGTTGTCCACACACATGTGCTTGCATGCATGCATGTGTGTGAAGCCATGGACTTTGTTGATGTGCATATTTATCAGATTATATTTCTGTTTCTCATGCTCACAATTAGAGGTTTTTTTTATGTAGATGCATGCTCATATCAACTGTTTGTGTCTCTGCAATTGTACGTTTGTGTGCCTGATGGTAATCTCAGCATTGTACAGCCAGATTCAGTCACTGTCGATGGAGAACTATTGCTGATGCTGGTAACCCATCACAGGACACCTAAATCAGGATGACATTCTCCTGGCACACCCTGTACTAGCACCAAATTGTTCCTGACAGTATCAAATGCATCCCATTGGGTGTTCAACATTAGTCCAGTTTCACTGACCTCTTGTGTAGGGCAGAATGAGATGAATGATATTGCAGGGAAAAGAATGCATTATTTTTCAATTGAGAACACTCAAAAACCGAATATTATGATGACATTTATTTTTCTTGTCTCACAAAAATGAGAGCAGAAAATGTGACTCAAATAATTCCAAATGAAACAATTTAAAAAAAGATGTGAAAAGTAAATGAGTTCTAGGAGCATCTAAGATCCATTGACATTTCATGTTTATTGGGGGGGGGGGGGAGTCAAAGGTAAAAAATTATTCAGAATTTCAAATCTATAACAGAGGAATAATAATGAAATGCTTCTTGTTTATTCATTTCTACTGCATGTTTCTGCATTGGAGTTTGATCCCAACGACAATGCAGCAGCTTATTAGTTGTTCAAGTGGCATACTAGTTAGCTCCCTCTGAAGAATGGTTGGACTCAGCCTTAGAGTTAGGGTAAAGAGGTCCAACATCCTAGGATCCTGGTCCTCCACATCAAAAGTGGTCAGCTGAGGTGAATCGAGCGCTTCAGGATGCCTCTCGAAAACATCCCTCTTTTGGTTTTCCTGGCAGGTCCCACTGTGAGGACACCTCAGAGCCAGCTGAAGGAACTATGCGTCCCTGTTGGCCAGGGGATGCCTTGGGATCCCCCAGAACAAGCCAGAGGGTGTCACTGGGGAGAGTGATGTTTGGGTTTCTATCCTAGATTTACTACCAGATACGCAAAAGGTAATGAATGGATGTAAGGATGACAATTAATAGATCCTCCCCGACTACACTGAGTATTGATTGAATCATACCTCTGTTTTCTTTCTTGTTTCCTTTCTTGCTGTGTATACTAACATTTTGAAAAATACATGTTGTGTGTGGTTAAACTTGAAGAAATCAGGGAAATTTGTGCAACACTATGTCTTGTGACGTCTTCACAGTATCTGCAGCATATTTACTGGGTTCCTGTTGAACATAATGCATTTATACTGAGAACAATAGAGGAATTTTGCAATTATGAATCATTGTAGAATTACATAGTCTCTTAAATAATATCAAGGACAGATTTATGTGACTTAAATCTGACGGTCTATAATTTTCTGAACAAAAAAACGGATAAAAAACAATCAAAAGTTAGAGAATTAGCTGTACCTGTATGACTTATTTAAGTGGATAGATCGCAAGGAGGAGATGGTGAGGTAGAGATGTAAATGAAAATTATGTTCATTGCTCTCAGATTCAACTCTGCATAGTTTATGTGGTATTCATCTTGTGTGCTCTGGACCACGCGTTATGCTGAATAAATAACCAGCTTTGCACAGATGATGATTTTTGTGATGTTACTAAAAGTGGCCATATCAAGTAATGGAATATTGTAAGGTTAATTTTAAGCAATTTGAAAAACATAACACTTAACAGTCTTTAGTGAGCATGTGTGGCATGTTTGGAATGGTTGACATAAGTAAATATTTTGTTTCTAATGAGATGTCAGTGTGGTTCAGGTTTCTAAAATCACCTTAAAAGTAACAATAGGGCTTCTGGAACAGTGCACTTTAGTAAGATACACTAAACCATTTGATTTGAAAAATTTAATCAAATATAGCCTATCAGAAGACCGTAGTTGATTGATATTGAGTTGGACTTTTTCTTGGCCTGTTGGGGTCATTAGTTTAACTATGAACTCCTCTGTAAGCAAAGAATCCAAATGTCTGGTCTCTGTGCCGGTGCCTAATATCAGCCCATCTGTCCAACAACTGAATCTTCACTGAAATTGGATCACGTGAAAGAACAACCACTGTTGTAACATTGTAGTAGAATCTCTGAAATAGAAAAACATCAAGATGATATTGGAGTGACCTGGTAGCTTTAGACTACTTCTTGAGATATGGTGTTAGATGTAAAATTGAAAGAAAGACCATTACAGTATTTCTCCTTAACAATTTAAGGAGGTCATAAGTAGTAATCAGAATATTTCTGTGGAAAGAGTGGATATTTTTTGGCTTTTTGTGGAGTGGGTGTGTTATAAGTGAAAATTTCACCTATAGTTACAAAGTTGTTAGAATGCTGAGAAGAGGGGAAAACCTGAAACATGCAGCGCCTCAGAGCACCAAATGGCGGGGTAGCCTTGACTCCTAAAGGCTGCAGCAGTCCCAGGCAGATGGACACCAGAGACCCCCATAGAGTGGCCATACACTTGGATATAATAGGAGCAGTAGTCCCAAGGCCAAAAAGGTACTTTGGCCTTGGGACTACTTGGTACAGGGAGAGACCTGTGTCTCTCCCTGTACCAAACTCGCAGGGCAGGCCAAGCCCAGAACATTGTGACCCTGGAGGCCAGGAACTGACACCACCACCCCACCCAACTCCAGTAACAGGAAACCCCCCAGTTCAGCCCTTTCCCCAGCAACCAATAGGTCCCAGCAGATGCCCCAGCATCTCATCTCACAACCCAAAATCCTGTTTCACCACCAGTCCCTCCATGTCAGACCTCTCACCACCCCAGGGATGCACCTACATGACCATTTCACCCAAGGACAGAGGGAAACCCACATAAGCCTTACACATTGCCAAGGTAGCAAAGCCCATATCCTCTGCAGACCAGATTAACTCAAATTTCTTTTCTTCTTTTTTCTTAATAATGGGCATTCTATTCTTGGAAATATTTTCTAATAACTCTGCTGATAGGCCGAGTTATTAGTCATTCATTTAGTCTCAGACAAAAGTCATGGAAAAGGTGAGAGAGAACTTGTAGTTATTGGGTAAATTTCCCACGCACTTTGGACATGTTTTACTTTGTGAAAAACCCATTTAGCACATCATCATGTGTAGTGTGTTATGTAGAGTATTTTGCGTTGAATAAGGTCAATATTTGTATTTTAGGTAATAAAGTATTTGTACCAGTTTTATGCTATTAGCTAAATTATGTGCTGATAGAGCAATGTCCTATTTGTCGATAAGTGAAATTGTTACATATACATTAGGTTTTATGTAAGTTATACGTGCATGCAATTAATAAAATTAATAAGGGTCAGATAGGAAGGCTCCTTTAAAACAGCTCCTTGCTGGTTGTTAGCCAGATACCTACAGCCATCTATTGCAATCTATGCACTTCAGTTCTCCACTGAGTTCGTTTTTGTTTTTTATTTGAGCAATAGATTATATTTTAACTGTATCAGTCCATTCAGCCTGTGAAATATAATGGTCACATACCTAGTGTATAACAACAATCAACAACAAGATATAAGTTTAGCATATTATCAGGTCTAACTAAGTTAGGCAAGAATATTGAAATGACCAATGCAGTGAGAACTGCTGGAGTCTGGCATGTCTCCAATTTTGGAAGATAAAATCGGTTTATCATGGTTCTTTTTGAGGTCTTGGACAATCCTGTTGTCATAATTATTATTTTTAGACATTTGAATAGTTCTCTTTCAACTAGAGAAAATAAGTCTAGGATTTTGACACCAAAGATAAAGTTTCTCAAGCTGCACCACTGCTACACATGTGAGCTGCCTTACACTCTACAGGACATAGCAAACATAGCGTTTCAATTTAGGGGGCTGGGAGGCTGTAAAGTCTGGCACACAAATTTCTATCTTAAATTTTTTACAGGACTTTTAACAGGTGTTACTGTGTAAACGCAGTGTAAAATTTTGATAACTTGTATTACTCAGTACAATGAAATGTGCCACACTCTGGTTTATTGTTGCAGCAGAACTGGATTGGAAGGGTCTGACAGACATACTCCAATATTGAATACAATGCTGCGTTAGCGGTTCTATTATTGGAACTGAACTTTAAAAAGAGGGAGAAGAAGATTATTGAAAAAAGACATCAGTGGAAGCACTGATCAGTCGTAGGCTGAAGCGAAAGTGTACAAGTCTTTTTATAAACTGCTCCGTTTTTCCTAATAAGCCATCTTTAATAATAAAAGTTAAAAACGTAGGTGTCAATCTGCCAGACTGGCTGTTAGACAAACCTAATTCATAAACAAAGATTTTCTTAGAATTTTCTTATGCGAGATATTGTCAACAATGCCTGGTAATTGCAGAGTGTGAGGAACTTGCCGGTGGACCTGTGGCTACTCCAGAGATGCTCTCTGTGTAGCAGAAGTTTTAAATGAAAAGTAGATGTTTTATATCAAGAATAATTTATAACATTTAATAAATCTTTCTCACAATTCAAGCCATTAGTTCTATATCTTGTTTTCAATTTTGTCATAAACTGATTCACTTGTTTGATTTATTCAGAATTCAATTAAATGTATTTGTTGTGTTATTAACACAACCAATAAACAGTGAACAAGTTTAAAATGTGTCAAGGGTATATAGTTCAGATTATCTGAGAATATTGCTTATGGTTTAAGATTGCCAGTCTATTTTCTTTGTACAAAATAAAAAAAAATCCAGATGGTCTGTTTGAATGAACCATATGGCATGTCAGGTTAACGAAACGGAGGCACCGTAAGCCATTTTGTTTTCATAACACTTCATTACGGATATTAAAGTAAATCAATTGTGAAAGCTTCTCTGTAGTTCAGCTTCAGCAGATCCTTGGGCTTTTTGACTCATGTTTTCTGCTTTAGTTCACAAGGGTCTGAGACATTTAGTCTCTATGCTTAAAAAAAATCTATGTCAAAAATGTATTTATTAAACAGCAAGGAGTGCTGGATATAAATAGTTTCTGAATGAACTATTAAATGGTTGGTAGTTCTCATTTTCCTTTTCTTAAGACAAGTAAAAAGCATTAGCATTTAACAAAATCCAAGTCCATCAATATTGAAAGCAATTAAACTATGGCTATGATGATTATGCTGCAGTGCTTATTGTCAGCAACTCACTAAATGAAGACCAGTCGGCTGTGTATAAAAATATAAAAAGCTAATTTCTCAAAAATGTATTCTTTCAGAACACTTCTTCTGTTTGAAGTGCATGACTATTCAGGTTTCTCACATATCAGTGCTTGCCACCTTCGCCATGCAGCCATGGCCTTCTGTTTTGAATACAAACCAAATTTGTAGTCAACATGCCTACTTAAGAGATGGCTAATTAAATCCTGGTCAAACCGGTGAAGTGAAGAATACATATGAGCTGACATATGACACATGTTTCATTATTAGCCTACAGTCTGACAACAACTCTTGAACCTCATTTAATTTGTAGACTGCAGATGAATATGGAGGTTAATATCATTGAGGCAACAATAAGATCAAATAGTGGATTCAACTATTAAATATTACTTTACCTTTTTGAATGTGAAGTAAAATTGGAAGAATATTTAACCAAAGTTGTTTAATATTTGGTGTCATTTGTCAAAGAATATTGATCTCAAGTTACTATATCAAAATTAAAACATGTCCTTTGCAAATTAAAAATAGGTGATATATTTGTGTCGTATTGACTGTAGTTCAGCATCTTTCCAATCAGGTCCATTTCTTAATTTTAAACGCGTATTTTACCCTTTCCTGACATGACAAATTTTGATGTATGATTTGAAGCTTAAATAAAACAGCCTTTATTTGGGACACATGTTTCTTTATTGTAAAGTAAGCAAGAGTTCTTGTTGCTTACAAAAACCCAGTTACTAAAGCATAAATGTCTTCATCACCATAAGCCTTTTGTTCGGCATCATTTTGGCTACACAAAGAGAAAAGGAAAATAACCGACTACTCGTTATCTCGTGCAGTTAGCACCTGCTTCAGAGCTTCCTATTGATGCTAAAGAATTGCTCTTTTTTTCTGCCTTTTTTCTTGTCTGCATTTGATCCTGTTTAAAATCTGAAACACTTTGATTAAATCTGAACTGGGGAATTCCACATCAGGCAGAGATATTCTTTACAACACATTTTGTGATTCGTTAAAATGTTTTTTTGTTTTTTTTGTTGTTGAACGAAAAATGGCTTGTTTGATACTTTTTAATTTTTGGCATTAGGACCACTTTATAGAGGCATATGAGAATCACAATGCCTGGACTCTTTGGATTCTTTTACAAGCAATAATGAGAGAGAGCATGAATTTATTCTAAGATTTATATTAGCAGTAAACCAGTCAAAAAAACTGACTGAAATACTTCACTGATAGAACAATATGCTTTTTTTGTTGAATATCAGCTTAAAATATTTCTTAGTAGCAAAGCAGTTCAAGAGCAACACAGTTTCGACTTTTTTTTTTTCTTCAAGGTGAAATTAGTCTAGCAAGATTTGAGTTTGAGGTTAAGGGGAGATGAAGATGGGCAGGCTTTTGTTTTACTGAGATGGCTAAAAATCCCCCTCAAATCAGACAAATGACACTTTTTAAAAGCCATAATAGGAAAGTGCTGAGGTCATGGCTTTGAGCTGATATTGGCTTTGGTGCCCCAAACATATTGTATCCTTTATTACATTTAAAGCTTTCTTTAAATCTTGAAAATTCAGTGGTGGAAGGTGCCTTCAGAGGATTTAGTGACTCAGAAGTAATACAATAACAAACAAACTCCACAAAAACATACAAATATAATATAATTCATTTTTTTATGTAATCATTATGCTGCATATCACTGAGGGACTAAATGGTTAATGACTATGTTTCAGTTTGCACATCTTTATTATGGTGATAATCTATTAAAAGTACAAATCAATAATCATTTGACATCATTAAGCTCGATGATGTCAAAGCCTTTAAACAATAATGATAAAAAAATAAAATCAAGCAAATAATGTGTTGCCACCCATAAACAAGGTTATTCTCTGTTTTTCAATGGAAAGATGAAATGAATTAACAAAAAAGTTTTTAATGAGTTAAGTTAAAACCACACGTTTAATTTGTTCTATTGGTTAAAATCCTTTCTTTAGCAAAGCATAGAAAAATACAGTATTTAATTAGGTCTCTATACATTTTTGTGTCAAAATCTTGGTTTGAAAACTAATTAGAAAACTAAAGCTGGCAGCCAAATAGTTTGTTTTTTTCTCTAAAATAAAAAGGTCTTTCAGTTTAAACCACAGTCCCGTTTTTAATTGAAAATAATTATTTTCAAGTCTTCAATTTTTAAGAACCAAAGGGTCTTATTTAAAGGCATCTGTTTTTCCTTTTTCTCGGAAAAAAGGAAAAAGAAATTAAAAATGTTGAGCTAATTACAATTATACACAATTTTTAAGGTAATTGCAGACACGTATAACTAATCCTCATTTACATGTTAACATTGGAATGTAACCATTGAGCCAAATATAAATTAATTTAGCTGAGTGAAAGCAACTATATTTACAAAGCTGTACAGCAGAGTAAATAAAGAGGCACACTATGTTTCTCAGTGCATACAGTATAAATGATACTGAAGTGAGGCTTCTAAGTAATTAATTCAATTAATGAAAATTAATCATAAATTAAAACACACATTTTTTTTATTTCTCTTGTTTCTAGAACATAAAGAAATGAAGTGGTATCTTCAGTCATGGATCAATAAAAAAGAGTCAGTTATATGAAACACAGTGTGGAGGCAAGAGTAACAGAAATTAAACACAATGAAATTATTATTTTTTCTATTAAGCAGAAAAGTGTCACAATGACAACGCCTAGATGTCCTCTTTTTATTTTTTCGTATTTATGGAGAAACTCAAATGTGTTTGTTCCTAATGTTTTTCTCTCTTCTTTAACACAGTCTTTCTTTATATCTTTTAGGTGCTCTGATCATTTTTTTTCTATGTTTAATACCATTAAATCTGAGTGTTTGACTGGACTGCTGTATATTGATTGTCTTCCTCTGAAATAAACTAGGGGTTTCCTTGTCTGTGTGTTTGGGATTATTGTCTTGTATGCTCATTTCGTATTCTTATAAAGAATGCAGGGCTGGACGAGTTAGTTCCACCTGAAATTCTGCCAAATTGGTGGCATGACTTTTTTTCTTTTATTCACAGTTTTCACTCCACAGCATTTTATTATTATTATTATTATTATTATTATTATTATTATTATTACTTTTAAGCAGTTATGGGGCGTGGTGGCAAAACCTTAAACTGTTGCTAGGCAAATTCCTCTAGAGATTGTTGCTAGGTAACTAATGAGCTAGTGAGTTAGTTGATGTCACCCACATTTCCGGATCTGGATCAGAGTTCAGCGATATATTGAATATTAAAGACTCTATCAGACACATTATCTATTGATATTGACCACGTGCCCATCTCAATATATGGACAACACTTCTGATTATTCCTTTGACTCAGTCAGATTTGTTGTGGTGTGACTAAAGGTTCTTACTGGAAAATTCTAAAATTTAGAAATACGCCCATTAGTATGTTTTATAACAACAAGGTTGCAGGGGTTTCTGCTTTTACTCATTATTGGATTATGCTTATGTAGTACCTGAGCAAAGAGAAATTCATTTACTAACTATCAATTAGGACTAAAGCATCAGCGTTACTTTCCAAAACATGCAAGATTTTAGCCATTCTCACAAATTTTCCTGTTTTTTTTGCAGCTTGTTCTTGCAGCTGCTTTTCATCATATGTTCAAAGCTTATCCTGTCATTCTACTTACCAGAACATAACTCATCTTTTGAATGTATACACCCAATTAAGATGTTCTATATTTTTTTTATAAAAAGGTTGCATTTAATAGTTATTTTTTACAATCGCATTGTGAGGTCTTAAATATGCATGGGATTTCATTGTATACTCGGATCACTTTCTTTTTCAAGTTTCAAATCAGCCACTATCAATCTTCAACAACCAAATCAAACTCACAAACTAAGACATATTCCCTTTCATAAACTAAACTTAGGGGATTTTCACCTTGGTTTAAGGTTTAATCCCTTCAGATATGGAAGTCAAACGTAATTCTTCTGCAAAAAAAGAAAAGAAAAAGATGTGCATCCTTAACCCAGCTCAGAGATGATTATCTAAAGGTCAGCCCACCCTTCTCTCATCCTTTCTTCTATTATTCTGACTTTTTTTCACCAGTTAGTCTGGTGGCATAAAGAGCACCAGTTGGCCTGAACACAGAGGCCCGTATCAGCCATCAGCCTCTCAGAAACGGAGGTTCTTGCCCAAGAAATGAAGTATGGATTTCTAATTTAGGAGAACGGTTGGAGATGTGGGTCAAAGTTGCATTCATTTCAGAGAGCCTCAATCCCATCATGCTTTCGATCACCTTTTAGTTGAGAAATACATATCGGGCTGTGGTTATAATGGATGAGGGGACCACTGATGGCTGGTTAAATGAGAGGCTTGCATTATGTATTAGCTTTATCCTGTGGAAGAGTAGCTGTGAAGATAATCACTGTCTGATGATTGTCATTTCTTTTGTTCCCAATGTGCCCTCTCAAAATGGTAGTTACATAAGCCTTACACTTTCTTTTGTGCAGCAGAAAATGGGAAAGATAGGAGGAGAGATGAAATGGATGAAATAAAAAGGTGAATATCCAGAAAAAGGTTTTTGGTGACAGTGGGGGCCAACACCCCCGTGTTTTTAGCAACCTAAAGAATGCAATACATAATATTAAAGGGGAATAGGTCAACCAGAAAGCAGTCTAATTATAGATAGCATCACACCTGCCTATATATAAAATTACAATGCATTCTTTTTACTTTTCCAGATCTGTGTTGCACACACTGCAGCAGTCATCATCTGTTAGACATTTCTCACAGTAGAACATCAGAGGCAAACATGTGCGATCGGCCTGAGACGTTTTTTCACACCTGCCTGATATAGGAGAAAAGGCCAGGACCAAAGACATTTTCCCTTTGTCTGGCACCAAATTTAGCTAACCGACATGTGCGGAAGCGTTTCTCTCGGGCAGAGTGGAGAAAAATGCTAACCCTTTAACAACAGCGAAGGACATGGTTTACAGAGAATTGTGTAAAGCTGCTGATCAATAAGTTAAAGAGAAGACTGCATTCATTTATAATAAACAGCTCTTTATTTGGTTCACATGGGTCAGGCACACTTGCCTTGCTTATCAACTGAAAACCCATAAATGTTAAATGCTAGTAAACAAAGTGTATAAATATAAAAAATAGGCTATAATTTCAAAAATGAAATGAATAAATAAATATTATAGATAGAAAAAAATGTGTAGAAAAAATTGCTGAACTGGTCAAAAAGCAAACTCTGATGACAATTATAAAAATAGTGGAGAGTTGGAAAGGGGTGTTTTGTCCCCAGCAGGACCCCTCAAAATAGTTAAAAAGCTACATTGGGAGGTAGAAAAACTTTTTCAATATTTTCAGTGTTGATATATTTACACTGTTAGCCCTCTCAAAGTATATTATTATACCAAGTCATTCATTTGGCTTCCAACATAGTCAGTGAAATTAACAGTACTTGATTGGCACAATTGCTGTATTCATAATAAGACAGTATAATTATAATAATGTTTTAAATGTGTTCACATTTATTTTTTTAAATTTCTGAATTGCATTGTTCAAGCTGAAACTAAAAGCTAAAATTTCCAACAGTTTAAGTTTTTTTTAAATCTAATGATACAACCAAATGGGTTCTTTTGTCTTACAAACTTAAATTAATAAAGGATTTATTAATTCTACTTCTAATTTCAAAGCCCAAGCCACTTAACTGAATTCCTTTGAATAAAATCTTCATTTCTGTTTAATATTTCCAACCTGAGTAGGATGTGCACTCATTTTAGGTCAGCCCTCCAAGAACTTCCCAGATGAAGGGCTGTTGAACATATTTCCAAGCAACAGAGCCAAGAACAACATCTGCCAGGCTAAAAATAAATTTGAAAAGCTTCTAATTGAACATTTGCTCAAAATAAGACCTGTCATTATTTGCATTTTGAGCTAGAATAACTGAAATGTATTTTAGTGCATCTGCTTGCTGCATATAAATTGAGTCGATCTTTATTTCCAAACAAAAATATGTTCTTTAATGCAGTTTAATAGATATATTTTTTACAAATACTTTAATACAATAGACAATTAATGTATTTATCACTTTCTTCCTGTTGTTGGATGAAAAAAAAAAGTTTTGTTTCATATTTAAATATTCCCAAGAAACAGCAAGAAGATTGCAACGAAGACCATGCAGTTATTACTAGGGAGGAACAAGACTGATTCAGAGTATCTTGACTGTGATTTTTTAAAAAAAATTATTTATTTTCTTGTTGATACAATACAATGTTTAGATTGGCTCTTGGTGAATATTATAATGATCAATTTTTTGGGTAGTTTTTCTCCAAAATAAATTGACTAAAAGGATTAGAATATAGTTTATGCTTTATGAAGTGCTGGGCAGGCTATGATTCACTGTAATCGTTTTAAATGGGAGTCATTATTTTTAAAACAAAAGCTTCAGTATAATGAAGTATTATACGGTATGGATTTTCTTTTACATTACGGGGAAAAAGTTGGCCCACAGACTCCCATTGCAGGAATGTAACAGTGTAATTGTATGTATAAGTGATGGTTCGATATGTTCTTAAGGTTGGAGGTCTACTTGCTATATAGTAGAACAGGGAAAATAAAACTTGTGGTGGTCTCATAAAACACACCTTTTACACCTAGATATAATTTTTCTCCTGGTAACCATGTTAACATTAACCATAAAAAGGGTTCTTCTAGTTTGAACTAGCCATTTACCCCCTACAGAATAAAGAAAGTTTAATTATGAGATAATAGTTCAAAATGCAACAAATGTAAGTGTCGTTGAGTGGAGAGCAGTTGATAAATGTTTCACTAAAGCTTACGACGTGATGCATGAGAAGCAGAATTAAATCAAATAATACTCTCAAGGTCAAACTCTCCCTTTAGAAGCCTAAATTGGAACCATTGGAAGGAATGAGAGGGATTTTATATTACTGAAATATCTTTATTTAAAGAATTTTAATTTCAACATGTCAATGATAAACTGCATCGCATTTGATCATAAAAGATTCAGTAATTAGATAAATGGTAAATGGCCTGTATTTGTGTAGTGTTGTATCAAGACCAAGGACTCCAGAGTCATTCATCCATTCATGCACATGTTCACACACTGACCATAGGCTAAATCCAGGATTTCACTCAGAAAACTTGCAGTCCACTGGAACTAAAAACTGTCTTAGTTCACAGGAAATGTAAAAATATTACTGGGTAAATATGTTACTGGAAGAGTGAAAAGCTATTTAATCCCACAACTATAGAGTCTTAAAAAGAACAAATAAAAAATAAATGAAATTAAAATGAATATCAAATTTAATCCAAATTAAATCAGCAGCTTCAGAAGGCCGCCAGGCCTTCAGGGCCCTCCATCAGTGCTAATGTTTTAACACAGACCACAGATATGTAAATAAATACTTTTATTTATTTTAAAACAATCCGGTAGATTTTCTGCCAACAGTACCTGGTGGCTCATTCTCTCTCGTGTTATTTTCTAAATGTTTTTTTCCTCCTCTCTAAGCATAACCTCGAGATCGGCCCATTTAACAGATTTTGTCTAATCTTTCCATGGGTTACAGAATGTAAACTCCCAATATGTGCCAGTAAATCAAATTGTCTAAACACTCGACTGAACTTTGGGGAAAGTTT
This sequence comes from Micropoecilia bifurca, assembly GCA_903067075.1. Lineage (NCBI taxonomy): Eukaryota > Metazoa > Chordata > Actinopteri > Cyprinodontiformes > Poeciliidae > Micropoecilia > Micropoecilia bifurca. The sequence goes on along the minus strand of CAEGAF010107807.1, from coordinate 4,671 downwards.
AAGAGATAAACTAGGAATTCACTTGAATAAGGTGGTTGGTTGCCAAAGCCCAGGCATATCATAACAAAGGATAGGGAGTACCTCCTTGATGTCAGGCTCTGTTTACCTTTTGGAACATCTCAGGCTTTTACTCTGGCTTCCATCACGTCACTTGGCCTTGTGTTTTGGCAAAGAAGATCGTCAACTGTGGCTCACACAGATGCTGTCTTGCCCAGGGAGGTTGCTCTTAAAGGTTGTTGGATGATTTGCTGCTTCTGTTGATTAGTTGAGAATTGTCAGCAATCGGAAAAAAACTATGTTGATTAAAGGATGTTGTAGTGACAAAACTACCAAATTTTCCTAATTATTCCTAATCTTATTTGCACACCTCATCACTCTGACTCAGCTCTCTAAAGCACACACTGTGAAGGCGGTGTTCTTTCTGTATTAGATAGCGTTTAGGAAAAATACTGCTTGCTTTCTTTTCCAGAAGATGTGGAATTCATAAAATGCTAGATTAGGACATCACTGTCTGGAGCCAAATAAATTCCAAATTCAAGATCAGAGACATGCAATGAGATATCCTGAGCAAAGTAGCAACTAGGGGTGAGTTCACACACTGCAGCCTGAAGTGATGCAATTGCGATTTTTTTTTTACGTAATGCGACCTGTATTCGATCTTTTCATGCCAGTGTGAACAGCACAGGTCAGATTCTTTTTTGAATGTGACCCATATCCGATACGTATCCGATTCATATGCGATCTAACATCCTGGCCGCATTCATCCGAACTGAACGTCACTGATTCTCAACAAATCTCATTATTCTGCGTCTTGATGCGCGCAAGTGGGAAGAAAAACAACCACCATGACAAGGATTAAGTTGTTAATATGTTGCTCCGGCCGGACAACAACTTTAAATATGTAAGCTAAGCTCCACCGTTCGCCTCCATGTTTACTTCCGCAAACACTGAGCTCTTCTTCTTTTTATGGCAGTTGGCAGAACACTTAGAATGCTGACTCTATTGCGCCCTCTACTGCGCAAGCGGGACACTTTAAGGTCGTCTGCCCGTTTACACTGCAGAACACACACAGGTTGCATTTACTGGCAGTGTGAATGGCCCTGGCCAAAAAATTGGAATTGAGTGACTTCAGGCTGCAGTGTGAACTAGGTTATATTCTATTGACCGAGTTTTACCCTTGGAAAATAAATAGAATACTTCATTTATTTTCACATTTTTATAAGCTTTAAATAGTAAATCGTAACCCTCCAGTCATTGTATTTTGGACAATCTCAAGAGCCCAATTTGTGACATGAAAAAGAATTTAGATCTTTTTAGTGCAACATGAAGCCTTTCTCAAGGATACTGTCAAAATTTTCAGCTGTTCAAATCTATCTTTGAATAAGTATATCAAAAGTCAATTTCTGTCTTTCTTTAGAGAAATGTTTAACCATTTCAAACTCATTCTGAAAGACAATACACAGCTGAATTTTTTCATTAATTAAATAGTTGTAATCTTTGTTTTTGTTGTTAAAAAATTCCAATACGAACATGTTAAAACTCCAAATAACTTTATGCCTGCTTGTCAGGTCTGTTATTGTAGATCAGATTGTTCCTTGATAACCCTGAAGTTTCTATTGGAACTGTTCTCTCACTCTGAATCTGCTAAAAAAATCTTTTTTTTCTTTTTTTATTAAACTTAAGACTACAAGGGCATTCCACGATTTCTATGGTTTCAACTGTTCCTTCACAATTTTTCTAAGGTCAAAGTCTTCTAAATGACATGGCACAGTGACCAGAGATTTTTCTGGTTGTTTGAAGAATAACACAGCACTGTCCATCCCTCACACATAGCTGTACACTACAGAAGTTTCAACTTTCTCAGTTATGATTATCTTTTTGCACACGTTTCATTCAGTTCGCTGAAACAGCTCGTCAGTGTGTGCTATACCCTGGAAATGTAGTTTTCAACAATGTTCAGAGGTCAATCAAAACCCTTAACAAAAGACAGTGCAACACATGTTTGAACCCCTTTTCTAGAAAGGAGTAGTGGTCACCTGTCACAATCTGACTATGATGTACCACCCAGAACAATTTTTACGATAAATGCATGAAATCTAATACATACTTCAGTGAATTTACATGAGATCCCCATGCACTGGCAGAATTTTCTTTTTGTGTTTTATTACCTGTTAGTAAAGATTAATGAATACAATATGTTTGGAAACATTACAAAAAGTTCAAATCTTGATGTTTCAAACAAGCAGTATAAAGCAGTATAAAGTATAACAGTATAAAGTTATCCCAAAGCCCGCTATGTTTACGTTATATATATATAAATATGTTATTTGTAATGGGAAAATACATTTTGTGCTGCATAGTCTTACATTTTCCTAGGTGTAATATTTTCAGTAATGCACCTTTTATGACTTTTTTTTATACTACCCCTAGAAGTCTTACACATGTTAACAGAAAGGACAATAAAGACAAGGAAAGGACTCGTTTTCCTATTTGACTGTCACAGACATATGCACATGCAGACACCTCCAAACCCACAAAGGGAGACATTATCTCGAGGCGATGGATCATGTAAATGGCATTTTGTCTACATTATGAGAATGTGGAAGATGTTTTTCTGCATGGCTGAGGCGCTTATCAAGTGGGACTGTCTGTACCTCCAACTCAATATATTTCATCTTTGACGATGAGAATGTGAGGCTGAAGAGGGCAAATATGTGTGTTTGTCTGAACCGCTGAGTTTGTTTCCAGTCTTTGAAGTGAAGGAATACTTAAAAAGGGGGTATTATGTATTTTCCAGACAGATAGTGACATTTTATATCACGCAGTCAAGTAACTGTTACCTTCTTTTCTCATGAAAATGCTTTATACATCAAAAAACAACTTAATAGAAATTTGACTTTGCAACATAGTTGTATCTGATGCCATGAAATTGGCCTCTATCTCTTTAAGAACATCCTACTCTTTGATATTCCAATCCTTTCTCCTTTAGCCCAGGTAAGACGCTTGAACAGAAGAATAGTTGTAGCCCATATTCTGCATTGTTTGTGTGAAGACATCAAGATCTTGTGACAAAATCTCAATGTCTTAAAAATGTCTTAAAAAGACTATTCTTCATAATACTCTCAAGATTGCATATGCCTGTTGCTTACTTTTTACCTTCGCTCAACCTTCCATTCATACTTGGACGCCATACTCTAGTCAGTGTCTTTAGCATTGACCGCAAGGTTTACTGTGCTTGTGTTAATGGTTGTCTGCTGGACAACCTATCAAGTAAGCATAATTTGTCATCGACATGTCAGTAGTACAACATTTCTTCTCTGAAAACCTGTTTGTTTGCTTTTTGATAAAAAATAAATCCTTGGTTTTATGTTAAGATAAAAATGAACAGAAATAAGTGCTTGAAATATATTGTTTTGTGTATAATTGAATTTCTGAAATGACTTTCAGTGATCTTCTAATATATTGAAATTCACTCATATACCTCCTGCCTGCATAAACTCTTTTAGCATGCAGGCAGCGGTTTATTTTTGGCCAAACCTTGACTCATTCTCCCTGAGTCATTTGATCACATTAGAATACACCATATTCTGTTAAGTTTTTCCTGCTTTGATTCACAGTATGTTACCAGAGCTTACTGAAAATACTGGCCCAGCCCCCAAAGACACTTGATGAAACTTTGGGAGTTCTTCAAACTCTAGCATTGCAGAGCATGTTGTAGATATTTTTCATTTATTTGAATGATCAGAAAAATTATTAGTTCATATTCGTGGGGAAATATATAAAAAAAATGTCAACAAATGAAAATCAAAGAGGGTAAAGCAGAACTAGTTACCCTAAATTCGACTTTAATTTTTTGAAGTGCTATGACTTTCCACCAACAGTGAAAATCTGCAGTTTCTCTCAGATGCTAGTCAGAAGTCTAATTACTAAAGGTGTTTTAATTTAGAAAACATGTATTATTGTAGTAGAGTGCACTGCATTTATAAGGGCAACAATAACCCACAACTACTTGTGATTTTTCCACATACTGCACATGCTGTTCTATTGATTACTTTCTTTTTGATGTTTCACTGCTGTCTCCACCTGACATTAACAGTTTATGTGCACAGTGCTTAACAACTATGTAGTGCTGTTGGTCTTTCAGAACCACTTTCTTTTCCTACTTTAACCTCATTGATCATTGTCAAATTCCATGTATACACTTCTTTATTAATAAGAACAAATACAGAATAAGGTGTGACCATGCTCACTTGTCTAGAGCATCGGTTTTTGTCATCCTTTCCTCATTTTAAATATTTTAAGTCTTTAAACGGATCATATGTCTGAACAAAGTTTTGAGTCATCCTCCAACGTTTTAGTAAAACTAGTCTACTCAGTAATTCCACCCTTGTACTATTAATGCTTCAGCACTCGCATCTTTTCAAAAAGTAACCACTTTTACAGGTACTATTGGCAATAACAAGTACCGTATTTTCCGCACTATAAGGCGCACCTAAAAACCTTAAATTTCCTCAAAAGCCGACAGTGCGCCTTATAACCCGGTGCGCCTTATATATGGACCAATATTGAGCCACAACAGGTCTAAGGTAACTACGCAACTGCAACTACGGTAAGCAGCTGCCGACTTCATTTTCCCCGGCAGTGCATGCTGGGATGTTGTCAAAAATGTTG
>CAEGAF010107799.1:0-23223 GCA_903067075.1 Micropoecilia bifurca | reverse complement strand
ATATATATGCTGGTGGAAAAAGCAGAGTGTCAACTGCTCCCTCCTTGCTTCACAGTGGAGATGGTGCATTCAGTGTTTTCTGTCAAATGTGTTTGATTCTACTGAACTATGCTAGAGGCCAAAAGTTTAATCTTGGTCTCGTCTGACTAGAGCACCTTCTCCTAATAGGACTTGTGGCAAACTGCAAACAAAATTCCTGTTTTCAACATTAGCTTTTCTTCCATAAAGCTCAGATATGTGGACTGCAACAGATAGTTGGCCTGACAACAGATTCTCCTTCTTGAGCTTATTATGTGGGCAGTTTCGTTGATTAATGCCTAACCAGCCTGTCATGTTAGGTAGACTATGGCCATGTCTTCATAAATCTGCAGATTTGCCATAATCTCTTCATTTGGGAACGACAGATTAACTGGTTCTTTGTAAGATGTTTAAATCTTGTGATGTTGTGTTAGAACCTAACCCTCCCATAAACCTCCACAAATTTCTCATGATATTTGTTTATGAATGTTCTCATCCAGATCTTTGAGGCATTCACCAAACCTGGATTTACTCTGAGATTAAATGAATTTTGCCCTGGTGTTTACTGATCTAATGACTGCTGCAGGGAGTTGACCATACTGTGACTTATTTAGGTTTATCAGAGTAAAAGGGGAAGGGCTGCTACTATGTCCTGTCGCAAAATTCCAAGGAAACACATTTTGTCTTTAACATGACAAAATGTAAAAAAGGTAGAGTAAAACATAACTTTATATAATGCAAAAATTGACAAAGTCTTTCCAAGGTGATTTACCTAGTTAGAACAGAAGGCTCCTTCTTTCAACTCAACTGATAACTACGAAGTTTGAAGATGGACAACCTTGAGAAGGCTTTGCCTCATTTACTTTGGTCAAGAACATTCTGGGAGCTTTCAAAGTCAATTGGGTTTCCACCATAGAGTCTGGCCAGTCCTGCTCCCAGCTCAATCTCCAAGGCTATTTTTATCCATCCGACTGACAGATCAAGTGGCACTGATCAGCACACCTGCCTCTCTGTGCTGCAGGGTGGAAGGAGCAAAAACTGGAGCTCATACATCAATGTGTCACCAGCCAGGACTGTCCGGCAGGCCCCCGGGAGCACGGCTCCCACCGGCTAAGGCCGTGACCGGAGACACCGCTCAGAGTCCCACTCCAATGTGTGTGAATTAGAAAGAGCCTAACCTCTGAGCTGTGGCTCTACCAGACTTTTACTTACCAGGAGGAATTTGAAAGTTCTGTTAACAAAAGAGATTTTACTGACATGGTTTAAATATTTTAAAAGTTCCAGAGAAATGTTTCAGCGGCCTTGCCCTGTGAATCTGGGCTGACTATTTTCCATCAAACTGAAGCTGTCAAGAAACTGTTCAAACACAGCAGCTAGCAATTGCCAACTGAGCGCTGATTTACCTTGGATATGAGCCATTTGTTGGCAACCTCTGGAGAGGAAGACAGTAGGATTAAAACTGTGTATTGTGAACCTTATATATAAGCTTATTTTCTACGTTTTGTCATTCATTTGCAAGATAATTAAATACTGTGCAACCACAGCTTCACCCGTGTTTTTTTAATGGGCAAAACTGTAGATAGTGTTAATGTTTAAAACTTGCCCAGAAGGTATTTCAACCTCAGAAAAAAACAAAAAAACAAAAATTCACAGCTGTCACAAAATGTCTATCTTCTCCTGTTTTTGATTGTTGTGGCAGTGAGATAAGTGGTAAGTGAGATAAGTGGTAAGTTGTCTAACAACACAGTTCCCTTTTACACAGTTCTTTGTTTGTCTTTCTTGCCAATCAAGGAATCAAGTCAATAGAAATAGTTTGACAACATAAAGTAAGGCCAAGACAGCTGAAGAAATGTAGAAACAAATCTGAAAGGTCATTGGTATCTGTTAGCCTGGAGCAAGGTACAGAGTATTTGGTGAACCACAGAGACATTATCCACAAAGGGAGAAAACATGGAACAGTAGCAATCCTTCTAGGGATGAAATTACAGAAATTATTCAAAGAGAGCATTGTGAAAGCCTAATTCATGAAGACATTAAGCCCATATTGGCCACACTTCCTATTGAATCAACATTGACAGTTGCCTCGTTCTGCTCGGCACATCAGTGGAGGATGCTTGTTTACATAACAAGCTATTTCTGGTAAGCTTCATAGCTTCCAACTGACAAACCTTAAACTTGCATATGTAATGGGCAAACATTAGCGATTGGTAACATTTCAAACTTCAAGACAGTCCACGCCTCCAGGAATCAATCATTTCTTAATAGCCAAGAGAAAATCTGCTATTTTCTCCAACAGAAACTCAGTTTGGGACACTAAGTTTAAGTTCACCTAAGATGTTTGTTTGGATGGTGATCCAAAACACACCGGTAGTCCATTCTTTCAATGGCTAAAATATCACAGAGTGGATTAGTCAAGACTTCGTCTTTGACTTAAGTCTCTGTGTGATACTTTGGCATCACAAACAGGTAAGGTGTGAAATCAAATAATTATGTCACAAAAGGTGAGGCAAGATTTACTAGCAGTATTCATTTTATTGATCTGAAACCCATGAGTGAAAAGCAAAAACATAAGACCAATAATTCTTTATAGATACTGTAAGTTGTGTAACTTGTGTTTAGAGTGAGAGCGTGAGAGCAGCAGACGCTTGAAGTGTGGAGTGTATTCCAGGTGAACTTCGAAAGCCATTGGAACTATAGGTTATTAGGAAGAGGCTGCAGATGTCAGTGGCCATTTGTAAAGAATTGTTTGACAGTTGGAGTACACAATGTCTGAATGATGGAAGACTTGCTGTTTGGCTGGTGAAGCCTTCTAATTGGTACTGCAGGGTTTGGACATCGCCAAAGTCATTGTCACTCTCTGACACACAAGGCTTATGAGGCTGTTATGCTGCAGGACACAGTGGAGAAACAATTAGTTTTGGATGTTAACTCGCTAGAACATTTGACATGTGTTGTTGAATCCTCCCAGGGTTAGGACTTCCCCTGGGGGACTGGTGCCTATTTCCTGTATTCAAATGGTCCAACACTAGTCCACAGACAAGGGAAAACGAGTCACACACGCTTGCACTGTGACTCCAAAGGGCAATTTGTGATCCCCAACTTACAAATTGGGCATCACAAGTTTATGAGATTTGTTTTTTGGACTTCGATTCTGGAGAACTCAGAAAACAAAGCTCAGTAAAGCTGCAATACTAGAATAAAAATGCACACTTATAGTAATTTTTATAGCCTGAGGCTGTTCACACATTGCTAATTTTTATGTTTCTTCTCTTCCTCTCTTCCTGCTTTGGACTGGGAACTTGCTGTACCTAACCAATTCATTACCTAGGTAAGTGATCTCTAAATGTCCTTACTGTTGTGCACCACTGTGGCTACAGTCTGTTCTTCAGTTCAGAGTTCAGCATGTTTGTTTTGTGACTGGCAGCTTTATAGTCCTTGTGGGTACGAGTTTTTCCACCAAACTGGTTCCAGTACCAAAGCTTGTACTCTCTGTTTTAACTACCAAACCAATGAGTCTTGCATAAAAAAAGAACTGATGCTGTATTGGGACAAACTCTTAACTGGTACCATTTCACACTGAAAACAGTCCTCATGCTTGTTAACCAACCCAAGCACAAACCAACTGAATATCAAACGTAAAGTGCTGTAGTGAAAATACTTTGAATAATCTCGATTTTGTCACTCTGGGTGTTTGAAACAGAAATAATTAGATTAGTGATATCAGGAAGGGGGGCAGTCTTCGCCCCAGGTAGATGTGTCCCAGGTGTGTTCATGTATTATTTCCAAGTGATAGCGTGGGGCAGGAGATGGATGGACAAAACATGGACTCAAATTAGTAATGTGGGATCAGCTCTGGTTTGTCATGGGGCGAGCGCCTGGCTTCACTAGTCCTTAGGTGAGAGGCGGGGGGGGGCCCACCCTGGAAAGGCACCAGTCCATCACAGAGAGACACTTACACCTCAGAAACATTTAGAGTTATCAACTAACATAGTAGTCATATTTTTTGACCGTGGAAGGCAGCTGGAGTACCCAGAGAGAACGCAGACATGCATCAGGAAATCATGTAGAAACAACCAAGGAGCTTCTTGCTGCAAGGTAACAGTACAATCACTGCTCCACCGTGCAACTATTACCTACATCCTGCCCATCTTTACACCAAAGAATACTCTGTTTAAAAATGTTTACTCATATTCTTACAACGTAGTATTTCTGCCACACAACACCGACTCTGTTATTGCAGTTTGCATCCTTCTTTACAACAGCTTAGTAAAAAAATCCACAGTTAACTATGTCAGGTACTTCACCCCTCATCTCCTCTACTTCACCTCTCCTCCTACTCGCTCATTGACAGGTGCTTATGCGATTCCAGGTGCCCACATCAGAAGTAATTCATAGATCATTCCATTATAGCCCTGAGTGCCCCTTTTCTGAGCACCTTCTCTTGTGGCTGGATGAGGTCGGATTATTCCAGTCACCTCTCACATGGCCTATTGTATATCTTCTATTGAAGCTTGGTGCAGACAGTTATAGAAAAAAAAAAGCTCATGGTCACCTTCTTCTTCTCGGTTGTTTTTTGCCGCTTGCCATGATATAATGGCCTAATAATCGCAGCCACAAGTTGACCAAGAATATATTTTGAGGCCAGCGGCAGCATCTCGAGAGAATCTGCTTTGTCGTGTTGAGTACATTACATATTATTAGAAGAGAAGAAAACACGCACCTTGAGGCTTGTTGGTTTTGAGACGAGACCTCAGAGAATTTATAAATCTGCAGCCGCAATATACTTCAGGTTGAGTATATTGAGTTGTGGTTTTAAATTAGAGAGCACAATCCACCGTGTGGCCCAGACTATCCATAAAAAGCTGCTGCTTGAAAGCACAGCGTTGAGAGAGCAGCAAAATGTTGTTTTGAGTCAAAGAGAAAGAAAAAACTGCTGCTGCTGTGCATGTGATTGGATGGGAATATTTTGTAGCGAGAAGCTAAAAGAGCGTCACGACTAACACTGGCACAGATTTCCGATTCCTCTGACAGAGCAGGCTTCGTATTGGCTTTTACCGCGTGGAGGATTTGGCTCATAGAGGCGCTTTGATGAATGTCTTGACACATCTGTGACCATTATTTCAGAACGCCACAAAAAGAATCAATAGTGTTTGCTCCAAGTGCCTGAGGCGATGATGCCCGTGAATGCTTTATTTACCTCTTTATGCGTAAAGATTTGAAGAACCATTCACTGTTGACTAATGAATGAACTGCCCTGCCAAACGCCACGGCTGTGGCACACAAGTGCATCTAATCGCCTCCAAATGTCACTCCGGCTGTCCTCCATTCGTATTCCATCCAGCCTCCGGCTCATCAATAATAGGTAAGAAGTGAACTCCAGGGAGCCGCGGCGAGGCGGATGTCAATCCCCGGTGCTCCAGTGACGACCCGTTGGAGGCCTGGGGGGTGAGAATCGGCGCTCTGCTTCTCCTCCTGTTTCTCCAAGTTAATGAGGCAAATGTCAGTTAGGCCAAAGGAGTTCCTCCTTGGCGCATTGAGTTTAGAAGCAAATCAAGGTCCGCCTCTGTAATTGGCACCTGATACGGTGGACGAACTTGGTACACTGACATTCATTACACTTAATAATGCTCTCCAGGCTCCGAGCTCCCCCTTCCCTGCCAGCTGTCTGCTCAACCCTAATTCCATTAGGCTTCAAAGTCAGAGAGTCAAGCAATGCTTTTGACCTACGTCCTCTGTGATGGGGAAGGGGGGCAAGCAAGTTCAAACTATTTGTCCACCAGCCTGTCTTGCCTATTTGACTCCACTGAGCTGGAGAAAGCCCCACTATCCTGGAGAGTGACTTCATCCTGCCTCTTGATTTGCCCAGGATACTGGCAGCACTTTGAGACAAGTTTATGATTATGGCTGCCTGTCATGTGGCTGGATCTGCCTATCATTAGGTGTGGTGCTATTGGGCCATGCTGGCTCCCAGTGCCAATCAGAGCTCAGTAGACCCGTGTCCCTGCCAGGACTCTTTCACATATGCCGAGTCCTGAACACTCTGCTGGCAACGGCGGAGCTGCATGTCCCCTCCAATTTGGCTCCAGTTTCCCAGAATCGCTGCGTGTGCAAGAAGCGTGTCTTGGGAGAGTAAAGCTCCTTCAAGTTAAAAATAAAAAAATAACTAGACCTGCACCCATTTTGGGGGGGAAGTATATGGAAAATTGTGTCTAATAACACACTTGCTTTACTTTCCAAGCAGATCATGCAGAGGCGATTATGTTCTGATCATATTCTTTGTCACATTTTACTGTAAAGGATTTAGTTGTTTTTTTTTTAAGTATTATCGCAGGTCCAGGTGGGATAAGATGAGACAAGATGAGATAATCCGTTAATAGTCCAAGTGGGAAATGTTCATTGTCATGGCAGGGAGTGGATACAAGCTGAAAGTAACAAAAATTAAAAACACAACAGAATAAATGTACTCTAAAAAACAATTGTAAACTGCTACTTCTAGTACTAGTAATAAACCTTTACTGTTGGTGAAAACATCAAACTGAAACCTCAGATTTGATTGGTTGGTGCAATACACTGTATGATTTGATGTTGGCTATAACTTTTTTTTAACACTGTTTGAGATTTGAAAACTGTTCCCTTTATTTATGTGGATAGAAATTGTACAAAACATCATTTGCTAGTTTTTATTATGTAACAGTGTTTACTGTGGTGTTCTTGATTAAGTATGTTTAAAATTAATTTTAAATACTTTTAAGTGAGTACGTTTTAGTGTCACAATGGAATCAAATCAACAGAATTCAATTGAATTATGGGTAAATTGTCTTCACTCATATCATCAAAGTCTTGGTGTGGATTGTGATGCTGTTTCCTGGTGATTCTAACTGCATGTCATGATCTGCTAACTGCTCCATATTCAATCAGGAGAGGCGATATTCCACAGTACATGTCCAGGGTGACTCCATCAGTTGTTAGCAGCTCTGCTGACCAGCCTCCTTTGCTTTTGCTTTTCCTCTTTAATTTTCTGTCTGAACATTTGGTTAGAAAACTATGCAGAAAATAAAGGAATGAGACAGGAGGGCAGAGAGACGGTCAGGAATGTGATCCTTCCCCATTTTGATTGATAGAAGAGATAGTTTGATTTGTAGCTTTTGAGATGCTAATCCACAGCTTCTGGTTGTCATTACGGTCATGCGTCATAGCAATAGCTATTTAATTTTTGTCTTGATTCATTAACTGTTCAATGCATTGTTTGGAAGACCCTTATAAATAAAGTTATTATTATGAACTGTCCAACGGTGAAAAACGACAATCAAAAATTCTTCCAGTTGCACAAGATTTGGGACCAGAAGGAATAATTGTCCAAAATCGCGACGCCCAAAGTCTCCATACAAAACATAATGAAAAGTCTACAAACCAAACAGAACTCAGATATTCCAACTCGTGGTGGCCAACATGCTGCCACCATAAGTGGCACAATTTGAGTTAAATATTTGCTCAGTTTTAGATCATCTGTCTTTTTTTCCCAGAAGGGCGATAAAAAAAACTAAAAACGAGGGCTTCTGTTTAAGCAATAGCCTGGCAAACATTTTCAAATCATCTTGTCATGGGGTTGAGATGTCTGAAAGTACAAGACAGAAAAAAACTAATTCCTTGGACATGGAATAAACCAGCTCCACCAACAGCATGACTGTGCTTTTTGTTGGACTTAAAATGCGGCGATTATTCAGCAGGCGCTGAGAATAAGCAAAAGCGAGACGTGAGACAGCCTCCCTCTTTGTGTCCGGGTGTCTGAACGAGGCTTCAGCACAGCTGCGTGGTCGAGACGAGTCGGACACTGATTCACTGTCAGCCTGATGGACACTGTAAGAGCAGACAGCAGAGGCCCACTCCGCGCTGACCTGGAGAACGTCCATCCAGTGTGTTTTTGTTTGAACAGACGTACCTGTGAGGTCCATCAGGTTACTGCTAGAACACATCCCCACGTAGTGAGCCGAGACTGAAAAGTCGTCAAATATTTACAGTTACAAAAACCACTGCAGCTGGCAGCCTGTGTGGACACACATTGAGTGGTTAGCTCACTGTATATAGAACCACTCATGTTATAAAGTAGTTATCTTTTTACAGTGATTGTAACAATTTACTCTGACCAGGTAAATGTGTGCTTGTGTAAAAGAAACAGCTGCACTTTGAGCCATCTTGTAAGTTCAGTAAACAATAAGGATCCCACAATACATACAGCAGCATGTATTGTCTTAATAGCATCTCTAATATGAAAGAGCTGCTCTTAATGGATGTCCAGTCAGTTGTTATACTTTGTGGCAAAACAAAATCAGAAATAACAGAAACTTGATTCAGCTGCTAAAAAACACTTACTTACTTGTAAGAAAGTGGAATTGAGCAGATTTACAACATTCATTCAATCTCTAAGCAAAAATGCATTGAGCTATTAAAGTTTTGAATTATTGCTCTGCCATTATTTCCATTTTCTGATGAATAAACGGATGAACTCAGACAACTCTTTTGTTTAACCATCAACCAGGAATTAAGTTTATCGCTCCGCCTAAACGCTATTAAAGATATCTGTTGAATCACAATTATTTGATTACAGACTGGATTTTTATTGAAGAGAGCCTCACAATGCAATTATGTATTAATCCATTAGCGTGGAAGAGAAGCGGTAGAGGATCGTGAGGAAGCATTTGGATGGAGAGACAGACGTAGGAAACGTTTCTGTCTGAGAAATGAAACCCCACAATAAGGGCTGTCAGCAAATTGTGGGCAAAGTGGAGCAGAACCCGCGGATAATGACTGCACTGTTTTATTCATTGGAGCGAATGAATGCTGACTACTGTTTGTTTGTGTTCAACTCATTGTGTTTGCAATCACAACTGTGAATCTGCGAGTGTGTAATTAATTCCCTTATGTCTGCCGGCCAGCTTCGGCTTCATTGGAGGAAAATCAAGTGTTGGTCCGGCCAGCGCCGCGGCCAGCGCTGCAGCTGTTCAGGTGATTCCCTGTCACGAACGGGTAAATGAGAACGGAGAGAACGGCTCTTACTGGTACTGCTCTGTTTTTAGGAAGAATCACTCTGCAAACATTTGGCAGACCGCTGATGTATTTCGTAGGGACGCACCGATCCACTTTCTTCACCTCCGATACCTATATCGGAGGTTTAGTATCGTCCGATACCGAACTGCTACAGAAAAAACAGCTGAACGGATTTAAAACATTTCTATGTTTAACCCTTCTTGACAGGAATGTGTCGGTGCCGACACATCTAAGTTTGCAGTACCGTAATTCCGCCACACCTAGCGCTATCTGAAAAAATCCAACGGTTTCTGACAGGAGAGTTGCACTTTCCAGCAAGTATCGGGTTAATAGGGAAACTTCACAGCTGCAGCTGCAAAGAGTGTAATTAATCCGGGGGGCACTCGACTAATAGACTGTATATTGCGAAAATAACTTGATGGATATTGAAAGTTCCTGTTGTTATGAAACATGGGTAAGCATATCATCTCACCGGACATTTAAAAAACTACTTACAGTTAAAATAAGGAAGATTTATTTAGGCAGACACTCGAAACTCCAGCGTAAATGTCCTGAATTACAATCTTTCTTTTCTTCTTTTAGATTTTTTTTTGGCTCTGGTGGCCTTTATTTGATAGTTAATTGACAGGAAAGTGGGTAGTGAGAGAAGGGGGAAGACATGCAGCAAAGGTCACCAAGGCCGGGAATCAAACCTTCTACAGCTGCATCCAAAACTAAGGCCTCCATATGTGGGTTGTGCTTAACCGCTGCTCCACCACAGCTCACCCAGGCATTCCAAATTTAATTGAATACTCTGCACCAGTACAGCGACAGCACACTTAACTCCACCTGTAGCTTTAAGAGCTGGGTCAAACATTTAAAAACGGCTTTAATCTGTTCAATCAGTGCAATTAGGATCAATGTGCAATAGATAATAAAGAACTGAAACTGACTTAAACAATATGGTGTCTATCTTGGTCAAGCATGTAAAAATGAACAACAATCCTTCTTTTAAACGGTTCAGACAGTGGAATTAGGAATTCTAACTATAATGTAAAATGACAAATAATGAAGCAATGCCAGTCAGAGCATAAGACAGAATTGGACTGAATAGATCTGCCCTTATGAATTGAGCACATTGTCACTGATATGTAGATGTAGAATGTTCGTTAAACATCAGGATCGATCCAGATGTTAATATTGGATTAATATTTATATCTGAATTTATTTTTCAAATTCTCAATTCCCTTCAATGTGAAAAGATGTTAAATATTCTACAGTGGTTTAAAAATACCCATCGAATGCAGATATGCAGCACTTTCCACAACATTCATGGTCTTGATGTCACCCCAAATAAATATGACGTTTACACCCCTAGTTTAGGTCAAAATATTTATGTCTTGAAATGGCCCAGTCAAAGTCCTGCTCAATATGAAGTTGAGAATTTGCTGTGAAACTTGAAAATAGTTTTTCAGCCAGCAAGTTCAGTTGGGCTGACAGGAAGGACTGGGCTGGATTCTTCAACCTGTTAAATCTGTTTTTAAATATAGACATAATCACAAAGGGAGGTTTATCAGTTTTTCATTTTAGTTTATTTAAATTGTGTTGAACTTCCACAATATAATGGTTAAAATAATAGCAGAAAAAAAACTTAGATCTATTTCTTTCTGATTACTATAGAAACTTAAATAAAAACAACAAGTTTTTTCCCCCAAAAATGTACTGGTTACACAGATATGCTACAATCAACAAGCTGTAGGAGAAAATGTTCACATTTGACATTTTCTGTTCACAAAGGCTTAATTATAAAAATCTAAAAGTAAAACTATAAAGACAATAAAAAACGTGTTACAATAGATATTAAAGTGCTCAACTCTTTTATTAAGGTTATGTAAAACGCATAGCTCTAAATCAGATTTATTTATTGTGACTGTGGAGAAAATCTGTTTTTTTTTAGTCTGTTGACCTCTGACCTGGAGAGAATCCTGCAGCTCTTTAAGACTTGCTGCTGCTTTTTTTCTTTTCTGTGAGGAATCAGTCAGATGTAACATATCCACAAATCTCTCTTGTGGTTTATATATTATGAATAAACCACTTCACACACATTGTCAGATTTTTTTTTGCAACTCTTTGCAAATCTTTCCTTTTGGTCGGCTTGTCCTGATCTCCGCTTTTTTCACAATTTAATGGTTCTTCATAATAGAAAACCTGAAATTTTTTTTAAAAATGTGTCAGTGTCAGCTTGTCCCTCTTTGCATTGGACCCCCTGCAGCTCCGTGTCAATGGACTTATACAACAGTTCCCTTTTTCTCCCAGTCGTTCACCTGCCTAATCCACTAAAACTAACCTTTAAAAGCATAAAATATCTCCTAATAATTCAAAACAACAATGATGAAACGCAGATTTATGCTCTGAAAGCGAGCGAGGCCAGCGTAGTGAAAGCTGGACGTTGGTTTCCTGACCTTCATAAAACATTTAGGCACGTTGTGTTTCTAGCGCTCGCTGGCTCTGGGCGCCGCCTGATGAAAGAGCCTTGCCCTCTGTTGTACTTTTGCCCTCTGCTAAACTTGGCAACGAGCAGCACTTTCAAGTCTGCTGAATGTGGGTCACAGCGCTGCGTTGCGGTCTCAGCGGTCTTGCTCTGCATAAATAGCAGCACATCTAAAGCGTTTGGAGGCTCCAGTGTGATCAGTAGAGCTCAAAGGAGACGTACAGTACAGCTTTTTCTTTGTTTTCATGGTGGCTAACGTGTTTTTGGACATTTGTGACGTTACTGTGGCTTTGAACAGTTGGACTGCAACACCCTGAAGGACAGTGTACAACACTACTTTATGAAGTTAATTCAACCACATTTTTTCACAGACTCTAAAGTGTTTTATTTGGATTTTACAAATTATGACATTAGGGCTCTACCAGCTTTCCATATTTCAACATTTCTTTATTCATTATTTATGCTGAACTGCTCAGGTTCACTCCAACTGTTTTAATATCCATCCATCCATTTTCTTGCACCCTTGTCCCTTGGTGGGGTCGGGAGTTGCTGGTGCCTATCTCCAGCTGACGTTCCAGGCGAGAGGCGGGCTGTTTTAATATTTGAATATTTATTTATTTTCTCTCTTTTTTAAAACTTTTTTATACACAAGTCAAAAGAAAAAGGAATGCTAAAAAATTAAGACCAAGCAAGTACAAAAATAGATAATATTAAACTCCCTGTCAGTGGCAAGAACAAAAAGTTTACATAAAAATGTTGGTTATACATTTACCTTGTCATACTTAAATCATAATCACAATCAAAGCAGCAGAGCCTTTCCTGTATTCTTTTCTAATTCACATCATGGAAGATAAACTCAGAAAATAGAACATCATCAGACTTTTAAGTATTTATTTAACAAATGATTTTATACATTTGTTTTTAATTAAAGGAGTGCAAAACAACTGAGTGCTGGAGGAACACAACTGTGCTTCAGTTGAGTTCCTCCAACTGAAGCACAATTATTTTTAATATTTGTCCTGATCTTTAATTTGTTAAATAAATCTCTCCTAATTTGTAGCTTGATTCTGGACAATGAGACATTCAATTTCAAACCCTCCCTATAGATTTTTTTTAGTGGATTTAGGTCTGGAATTTGACTGGACATTAACATCTTTGTACAAACCACCAATATTTTTATCTGACTGCTGTTTTGTTATAATTATTGTCTTATTTTCTTTTTAAATACTTTTTATATCTGATTGTACCATTGTTGTGCATTTTATTTATCCTAAGTTGCCTTTACCTTGTGAAGCCCTCTGACATGTGCCACATAAATAAACCTGACATCGACCGTTGTGTGTTTCTCTCCATCCATCTTCCCGTTAAATCTGACCAGCTTCCCTATCCTACATGAAGAAAAGCCAGATTCCTCCACATCAGCTTCATTAGGTTTACGGCATGTAGTGGCTGTTTATCCACCCGGATGGAAGGAACAAGAGTCCAGAAAGCTACATCACACAGAGGGGACTATTTAGGACAAACAAATGCAGGTATCGATACGGGTCAGCACGTCGTCAAACTGGGCTGGAGTGATATAGCGTGATGATAGTGGTGAAAGTGACCCTCGTCTGGGTGGTGAAACCAAACTCTCACTCTCACAATTTCATCTGCCATTGGACAAAGAGACTGTCAGAAGAAAAAAGACCAAAGGTCTTGTCACACTTTTCTAAGACAAACCTCTAGAGTGATTTTCAAGCTTGATATCAAGATTGACTTCAAAGTTATAAAATTATAAAATAATGCAAACAAAATGTAGAGCAAAATTAGCTTCACTGCCAGCTGAGTTGTAAGGACTTTTTTTTACATTACATAAATTCAAATATGTATTTGCTGTCTTTGAAATTAAACTATGGAATGATGAAAGCATGGGCTTATCAGAGTATATGTTTTTAATGGGTTATCAAAAAGATACCTGGTCAAAAAACTTTCAATTGTGTTGTACCTGTATTGGTTTCGGATTGTTTTTTCCCCTTTATGTTTGTGCTTAGAGCTTTTTATACCAGATGTGATATATTTACTTCTTGTATATAGTTTATTAACATGCAGTTAATAATTTATGAAGGAGTGGATGATTTTTTGACGCACAAAAAGCGTTTGGTCTGAGTGCAACATTACACGTCTTCTATCCTCCTTCGTCTTCACGATGCTCTTTGTTCAATAACGTAACCATGCAACATTTTTGTTGAGACATTTTGAAAATTATTTATTCTTTTCCCACCAGTTTGCAGTATTTCTTTTATTATTATTGTATGCTGGACTGTCTGATGTAGAATACACTGTGTGACTGTGCAGCAACAATAAAGGAAAACACTTCAAGGAGTATGAATACTTTACAAGGAACTACCTAGTGTTGTGTAGGGGAATAGTGAGGCCCTTTAGCTGCAGTTCCATCTACCTGTGTACAAGTTAATACATTTTGGGTAAAAATAAAAATCTTGATGTGCCTCATGGTAGGTTGGATGGCACTAATTGTGCTGTGGCTGACGCAGTCTTCCTCCTCACACGGTGAAGCATTTCTGCAGCTTCTTTATGGAGGATAATGAGGCTGCCAGTGAAGGAGTAATGTTGAGTAAGTGGGAAACTCTCCTGGCTCCTTGTTAAGTGTCAGGCAAATGAAGCAAAAACCTTTGGCAAAGGTATTCACGCCAACGTGAGGTGAACCTATTTTTATTCACGCCTTTAAAAGCCTCATCTCGAGAACATCTTTGTCTGCCGTGGTAGATGGAGCCGGGCGTCTCTTAAACTGCCTGTAAAAGACATTTCTAGATGGAGATTGTTCGTCACGGCTTCGCTGTCACCGGCGGGGACATTAAGCAGTAACTCAGGCTGACCTGGCATGAAGGTCAGACATGACATATTCTGCAGTGAAATTCTCAGAAACGTTCATCTTTTTTTGGAACGTTGGAGGAGCTTCGTGCAAAGCGAAGAGGCTCTACAATCAAGGAATTATTTAGTGAGATGATGGGAAGTGGACTGAGTTTTTTTTATATATATATCCAGAAAGCATGAAACAATATGTTCAGAATGTAATGTTCTAATTCAACATATTCTGGGATGATAGTTTTTAGTGCATCTTCTCATTAATTTTACAATGTCATATATATTTTTTAGTTTTCATAGCGTTTGAGTGGATGGAGAAGTTTTCTACTTTCCAACTTATTTCCAATTTTCAACAGAAAGTCTAAATCTGTTATTATGTACTTTGTCGAATATATGTGAGAACATTTCCCAACTCAGGAACTGGTGAGTTGTAACCACAATTGTAAAAAATAACACGTTACACGTTCCACCATGTTGGTATGATGCCTATGTAACGTTTGAATCTAAAGTTTGTACTCCCAAACCCCAAATACATACGAAATATACAAAACTGCAGAAATTAAAGGGGTGTACTTAAAATTATTTGTATGTTCTTGAAGGAGTTTCATATTTGAAGATAATATTTGATGTTAAAAAAAAACAGAATTATTCATTGATGTAGTCTGGTATGTTTAGAGTTTCAATAACTCAAAAGCTTAGCAAGTATTTTAGGCTCAGTTTCTAATACAAATATCTTAGTTTTGTCTTATTTCAAGTGTACTAACTTAGAAGTAACTATTTAACAAAAATGTGGGAGCTAGTTTTAAGTATTAATATTGATGAAAAGAGCCGCTGGCAGATGACTTCACTTCAGAACTGGTACGTTTTCATCAGTATTATAGTTGAAGTCATCAAACACTTGGATGAACAAGAAACATGTTTTAACCTAAAATCTTACTGGAAAACAATGAAAACGGACACAGTCTAATGTTGATGTCAAAAAATCAAATAGGCATTGAAATATGAAATGTCTCCTTTATAGCTCATTTTGAAAATATTGCTTTTAAATACAAAAAGATTTTTTAAAAAAAAGCAATTACAGCATTAGAGTTTAAAAAAATCACAAAGAACAAACTCTTGGAAACATTTTATGGTATATACACAAAATATTTAGCTTGTTTTCTAACTGTCCTCACTTGTATAGGTCTTGTAGTTGTTGCAGTGTGCACTTCATTCATAATGAACCGAAACTCACTGCCTGACTCCACTCACTACGCATGTTCAGAAACAGCACAGAAATCTTTTGATGTGTTTTCCTGCTGCGCTGGCACATTTCAGAGCCTCTTTTTATCCTCCTGCCGTTTAAATAGTGTGGTCAGTGAGTGACGGTTTGTCCTCCCCTGCCGCTGCTGGCAGCGGTCCGTCCTGCTCTCCCCTGCTTTAGATGCACAACCAAACCAACTCCAGCACATTCCTCCCTCTTCCTCTGTCTATCATTCATCTCTGTGCTGACTTGGCACTCCTCCCTGGAGAGCAGAGAGACATCAACAGATCTGCGGAGGAGATCCGGCCGTTCAGGTTCCCCTTTCTCTCTCTTTGTCAGCTTTTCTTTCTCCCCTGTTGTGTGTGTGTGTGTGTGTGTGTGTGTGTGTGTGTGTGTGTGTGTGTGTGTGTGTGTGTGTGTGTGTGTGTGTGAGGCCAGCTGGTGTGAAAGCAGCCGGGCGGTGGCTCTTGGCCCCTTATTTTACTACAACAGGCTTGTTTCTGGGACCAGGCAGCAGCTGCAGCAGCAGTGCCAGTGTTTGCTAATTGCTGCTGGCTAGTCTAAAGGAGCTGAATAGGGAAGTCCCAGTTGAATTTGTTTCCTTTTTAGCCGTGGCAAATAAGATATTCAGTAATATCACTTCATGAAAGTAAATAGAGATATGAGTTTCACGAATGATCAGCAGATCTCAATAGAATTATCCTCAGTTGTTCAGTCGGATGTCGTTTGGCTGTCGGGTTTAGAAAAAACAAGTCTTCCTTCTGAAGAGTCACATGTTGTCCTGCCTGGTGTCTTCCACCGTTGTGCTGTCCACCACACCACCTGTTGACAAACAGCAGCTGTACACTAGATTGATCACCTTAGACCATGATGCATTACAAGTGCTGACATTTGTTACAAGAAGGGGGATTTTCTGTGCTGCTGACAAGGTCTGGTGAGGATGAGACCAACCAGCTCTCCTCTCCTCTGCACTGATTCACTCTGTAGAGATACAGACTCACCACCTTGTGAAAGTGTTCACACCCCAACAACTTTTCACTTTCTGTTAGACATATTCGTGAAGGTTCAGTTTCCTGTCGTTCTTCACCAATCAGCTGCTACTTTAACTATAAACATGTGGTTAGATCTCACTTTGCTCTCATTGTTTAGTGTTTTCTTCCCTACCTGCTCCTCTCTTGTCATCTCTCTCCTCATATCCAGCAGTCAGGCCTCCTAGTATTTAAGGTCTTCATTTTATTTCTGGGTACTACTGTTGTCTTTGCTATTCTCTGTGATATTTTACAGGCAGAGACGATCAGACAGAAGTGAGGCGAGCTGCAATGACATAACGACCGATTTAAGCTAACAAACGACACAGAACCCATCACCGCATCAGCAGTAAAGCAGATCTAAACGCTGCAAAACATTAGTTACCCCAGCAGCTGCAGTTAGAGCAACAAAGTACGGTGCACCTGTTTTTTAGATTTACTATTATACTCTTCCTTACAGATATCACAGCATGGCAGCGACGAGCCGTCTGCAAATTTAAATGAGATCTGATCCAGAGAGCAGGAGCAGCGGGGGTTCTGATTGACCAACTGGGTTTTTTTTTCTGTTTCATGCTGTTATTGCCTTCTGCTGCACATGAAAACAGGCAGTAAGATCAGCAGTGAGGCTCAGAGTAGATCTGCCACTGAGGCTGCACTAAGACAGGGAGAGCTGGTCCTACAGAGGCAGTTTGCTGAGTATTTATTATCGGTCAGTGCTTTACCGGCAGAAGACAGAAGTCTTGATTAGAAACGGTCGACGCTTTCTAAACTGTTCCACTCTGCTTCTGACTATATCATCAGAGAAGGTGGTCGCATTTCTCATGCGCACACACACACACACACACACACACACACACACACACACATGCTTTCTTAAATGTGATGCACCACGAGAAAACTGAACAACTGAAACTAAATAAACTGAAAATAAGAAAAAAACACCAATTTCTTTTTTGATAAATGTGTTAGTCAACGTTATAAAGTCTGCTTTAAATAACAGTTTCAGAAGTTTTAAAATAGTAAACAATGCATTTGAATTGAGTTTGTTCACAGATTTAACATAACTTATTGCGGTAGTTTCCGAACGGTAGCTGTAACAGTAAAAGTGCTGATCCTTTGTGTTGCTACTAGCATGTGCTAAATGAAAATGGGCACTTTGTTCTTCTTCTTCTTCTGCTTCTTCTTTAGATTTCAACGGCAGCTTGCATCCATTATTGTTGCACTACTGCCATCTATTGGATCCTAATATCTATGCCTCAAATTTTCATAATGATCCCAGTATTATTTAAAAAAACTGAAAAATCTTCTTATTCCCCTCAACGTTATTTAACTGATCAATAACATTCTCAAATTTCATTTCCCTATTAAAACCTAATTCCGTTTTAATGGGTGCTTTCTTCTTTAATTTCCAATTTTGACTTCCAATATTTCACTTTCTGCTAAAGAGCCTCCTGGTGGTTGAAGAAAAATCCACATATAAGCCGCACTGGGCTATAAGCCGCATGGTTCAAAGCTTAGGAGAAAAGTAATGGCTTATAGTCCAGAAAATACAGTATATCAAAAAAATTTAAATGCTCTCTAGTGTTGTTCAGGGGGCCTGTCCAAATGTGGAGGCGGGCCAAATCCGTCCCGCAGGCCGTTGGGCCGAATCTGGCCCGCGGGCCGTAGTTTGGGAACCACTGGTTTATCGCATTACTTTTTATAGTCGGCGACAATATGGTTTTATGATGTAAAGCATTTTTAACTTTATTTTAATTTTAAAATACAATATTTTTTTGACAAAATGCTTTGGTAAAGCAATAAAACATCTGAGCAAACAATTATTGATGTGATAGATATGCAAAACTGCCTTTATGAGATGCTAACAGCCCAGGAACCTCGAAAGAAGGAGCAGCACTTGATTTTGTGACTTGTCATGACGGCTGCGTGTGTAAAATGTTAATTGGACGGGATTAAAGTTTAACGTGACGCCACGTTGCCTTTGGAGTCTCCTGAAGCTCGCAGTTTGACAGGCATACGAAGAAACCTGCCGCCGCTCAGAGAGACGCAGTCGTTTAACAACTAGTAGCTGTTGATGCTTGAACAAAAAACAAAAAAGAGGAAACAGTGTGTCATCTTATCTGGTTGTGGGTGGTAAAATAACATGTTCCGAAAACAATATGTCAATTCAGCCGTGTGGATCGGCGGATTTCATGTCAACACGCTGATAATTGAAAAACATCCTACCTCTCTGCTGATATTTTAGATAAGAGGATTCTGTTCTGCAGTAGGTGGAAGTAGATCAACATCTGCTGAACCATTTGTGATGATGTGAAGACACATCTTGGTGGTTTTCCTTTTCTCTGATATCCTTTTTGAAATTGGCTGTAGCTGCTCGTTCAGCAGGTTCCTTTTGAATGACATGATCATGGGATGGAACTCTAATCATTTAGGCACATATTTCAGTAATGAGCTTAAGCGTTCGCCTATCTTCTTCTCTGCTGAATAAAGATTCCCCCAGCTAGCTCACCAGAGAGCGGTGGAGGTTTAAAGACAGAAATAAATTAATAATAGAAGCAGAAATCAAAGGGGGATTTGAAACTCATTTGCATTGCACAATTGATTCCTCGCATCTTACCCTGTCCGCAATGTCAGTCAGTCCCCCTTTTGAGTTTTAATTAAATCCCCGACTTAGCTCTGTTCGAAATTTTGATTTGAAGCTGCAGTCAATAGCAGCAAAGTGTCCAAAGATTGGGCTCCACTTCACTAAATCAATTCCAACAATGCTTCCAGGCCCCGCGCCTCTTCAGAGGGAGTTGGCTCCACAATGGGCATCAGAGGAGATGATATCTGCCTGCTTGTAGCAAGACCATCCCTCCTGGAGGGGAACACCTCACCAGAGGCCTATCGGTTACCTCTTCCTCCTGCCTTTCCTGATATCATCTCATTAGACTGGATCATAATATGGTGCCGCTCATTGCAGATGGTAATTAAGACGGAATTATCCACGTTTTTTTATTCTTACAAACGGACATTTCCCCGGCCTGTTAATGGGATGCTTCATTCTATACATTCCAGCGGTGGAAACTTGATTCATGTTTCTGCTGGTGGGTGCTCACCGTTGATGGGCCTGTTACTGGACGTCACTTAACGTGTGACACACATGAGCTTTGCACCGAGTCAGAAATATCGGTGGTGGGAAATTGAAATAACACTAAAAAATCTGAATAAAGGGCATAGAGCTTCACTATTGATTGTCAGCACTACAACAATTAGGTTACGTTCACACTGCAGCCTGAAGTGACCCAATTGTCAAATCGGATCTTTGTTGCTCTGGCCGTTCATACTTCCAAATATATGCAAACTGCACATGATCTCCAGTGTAAATGGCAAATGACTTGAAAATGTCCTCCATGTGTAATAGAGGGTGTGATAAGGTCACACAGAGCTCAGTGTTTGGTTAACCGCCATAAAAAAGGAGACATACTTGGGTGTTTGCAGAAGTAAACGTGGATGTTATATAATGATTTTAAAGTTGTCGTCCAACCGGAACCATCACATTAACAACTTAATCCTCATCAGGGTTCGACACGGTTGATGTTTTTCTTACCGCTTGCGATTTTCAAAAGGCAGAATAGTGATGTATCAATGACATTCAGGGCGGATCAATGCGACCTGGCCGATCAGATTCAGGTCACATTTGATAAGATCGGATATGTGTCAAGTATCAAATAGGCCTGGGTCGCATTGGAAAAAAATCTGACCTGTGTTGTTCAGACTGTCATGAAGAGATCAGATGCAGCTCGTATTTCGGCAAAAAATAAAAAATTGGGTCACTTCAGGCTGCTAGCAAGCTAGAATAACTGACGTACTAAACCTGCTCAGGATCGGCACCTAAACATGGCGGCATGCATCTTACTGGATAAAAGACACAAGTAGCTTCAAACTCTGTTACAAGATTTCCATGTGTGTCCATCGATAATAACAAACAGAACAAACTGCAGACTGCAGGTGCTGAATTTGATTCATTAAAAATCGACAGAATTCAATTCTTTAGGATTCAGGAGCTGCTGCCAACAAGCTGATAATTACCTTCAACTGGCAAAATCTGATGATGAAGCACAGGGGAGGAAAAACAAAGGTTTCCCTGAAAGAGCGGCAGGGTAAGCCAAGGCGGACGGGACCCACCCAGGACCCGGCGCCCCGTTTCCGCTCATTACGCCTCACCTCCGGCTGCTGCTCCGCTGCATTTTTAATGACATGGAGAGGAGAGCAACAGCTTTCATTTCACATCTCACACGCGAGTCATCTGTCAGAGCTGATAAGCTCCAATTTGGTGAGAGGTCAAGTGAAATATTAACAAGAGCCTCCAGCAACCCATCCCAATCAATTACAGTGTGATATATTCATAAATCAATGGCATGGAGCTGACAGCTGAAAACAGAGATGCTTCGTTCCAGCCTGACTGACATATTGGCTTTTGGCCTAAAGTACCATTGTCTTTTTCTGTTTACTGTAAATAGTCCATGTGTATTGGGAGACTGAAGTAGCAATTCAGGGAATACACTGAGCAATTGGAATCATTGTTCAGTTTTTAAGGTGTAATTTGTTTCCTGGAGAAGCGAACACCGCAAGCGATGACTCTGTGTGAAATTTGGTGATCTCACAATAGATCAGAAACCGTTTCTGCTGACTTCTTACAATTTTTCAATCGAACACTGAATCTTTTTGTTTTGATTGATGTATCTCAGGGGTTTCCCTAGTCGAGTCAGCCAGAGGTGAAGCTCAAAGACGGTGAAAACGATGTGTAGTGAAGTTGTCCTACAGTTCTTGTGCCAGGATCTGGTTTAACAGGAGAATTGATCTGAAGTTAAGCTGCCGCCTCTTTTACCAATATGTCAGAGTGTTGTCCTAGGCTCCAGGACCTGAGCTGAAACGGTACAGGAGCTGAGCTCAGACTTAGAGCTTAGACTGAAAAAACTATTCAGTCTGGGGTTGAGACCTAAACTAAACTCTGGCACTTTAGACTTTTGTATGGAAATCTAAGCCACCATGTTGAGTGTAAACTAGGAGCAAAGTATGTTTGAAAATGGATCAGATCAAAAAAAAAAAAAAACTCATTAGTTTACTCTAAGAAGAAATTGTAACAGAGTCAGATGTTTGGTTAACTCTTAGCTAGCTCATAGCGAGGCTGACACTGCCCTGGTTTCCTGGTAGAAGAAGTTGTAAAGGTGAAAGGCCAGGTGAAGGTTTGGGAAATGTCTGCTGAGAACATCAACTCAAAGCAGTAGATGGGTAGATTCTACAGCAGATTGTCATACAAACTAGCCTTTACATATTGAATTCGTATTGTAATGAACTTTCTGGCATTCGTTGCTAGTCTCCTGTCGTATTTCCCCTTTTTTAATGGTAGATCAGTGTTTACTCTGGGTCTTAGGGAACTAAAAAAATCATCTCTACTGAAACTGAAACACTAAAATGTATAACTATAATGAAACCTGAGTTTGTTGGGAGGATTCAAAAGTTAACTTGCTCAGACGATGTTGATTACTTGGACCTTAAACAGTTTTTGTTCTTGTATTATCTTTAAGGCCAGTAATTTTCTCTAAACCCCACCATATGCTCCCCCAAAATGAAGAGCTGGTTTAGCTTTCTTCTGTTTGAGTTTTAATTTACCACATGGATCCTCACACTGGGAGACTGGCATGAACTGGACATCCAGAACGTACTATGAGAAGGAGGTGGAGGGCTTATGCAAAGGGTGCCATGAGTTTGACAAGTTCTAATGTTCACCCACCCATCAAGTTTGACAAGGGAAATGACCTGGAATTGCAGCTTTGTCACACAGTCACAGTTGGTAATTAGTTTCTGGCCTTTCAATTAAAATGTGGCAGGAGACAGCCCAGGTAACGCTTTAGGCATTTGTCATAGCTGAAGCAGTGATAAAAGCCTTTCAGTCAGGCTGATAGGTTTCAATTTTGAAGGTTTAAAATCTTCTCGCATTTTTCAAACAAGGTGCAACCATGTCAGTTTGTGAGATAATGTCTCTGTGGTATTTTGTTCTGATCTCCTTTTTATTTAGATGTCAGGAGCGATAAATAGATCTCCTACCAGCTTCAGCAGGCTCCAATCTTTGTTTCAGAGTTTTTTCTCTGGTATTTATTTAAGACGTTTCAGATTGGAGTTGGAGTTGGATTGCTGCTCTGCTCTCCAGCTGTATTTCCAGCCATCACTGGAGCGGCCAGGAGCATTTACATTTACATGCAGATTAAAAGTACACATAATTTAGCCGTCCACATTTTGGAATATCGTTGTGTTTAAAAGTGTTTTCAAAGCAATGCAGCAGAACCAGAAATAATTAGTCCACTTTTTTTTATCACTCTCCTTTCCCCTTTTCTGGTTCTTGGTAAGTAAGGCTGCATTGACACTGCAGCCCGGACTGACCCTTTTTTTTTGTTTTGTTTTGTTTTCTGTAATATGACCTTTGTCTGATCTTTTCATGAAAGTCTGAACAACACAAGCCTGATTTTTTTTTTTTGCGACCCAGGCCACTCTGACATATTGGAGATACACTGATA
>CAEGAF010107767.1:0-28366 GCA_903067075.1 Micropoecilia bifurca | reverse complement strand
AGGAGATATGAAAGAAATAAGGACACATTAAGCAACATTATAAAATTTTGATGTACACATATCAAAACTACGGAAGAAGAATATAGGACCACTGACAAAAAACATCTGACTTTATTGTCAGAATTCTGAGATTAAAGTCAGAATTCATATATTTTTCAGTAGCCCACATAATTACCACAGCAGCATTTATGCATATATGTAGGTTTTCTCCAGGTGCTCTCGTTTGCCTAATCCAAAAATATTGGTACTATATTTGCTATGGTGTCAAATAGAACACATTACACTCAAAATAATACTTATAAATAACACTTATACATCACCATTAGTTAAAGGAGATATTAAAGAAATAAGGACACATTTGATGTGTCCGAAGATTGGTAAGTAGTTTGTATCATAAGCTCAGCAGACTCTCAGTTGCATCAGGTGTTTGCTAATTGCTGCTGCTGCTAGTCTGAAGGAGCTGAGTGTAGAAGGTAACGGGGCGGCTGCTCTAAGAGACAGAAGCTTGGCTGGGGACTGCAGGTCCGAGGAGGAGCTTCGTGGAAGCGAGCGCTTAGGCAACTCCGAGTGGCTGCCATAGGAGATTACAGGATTTTCGCGCAGAAACAGTGGGTTTAGCATATGATAACCAGGGAAACATCTCTTTGGAGTTTTTGAGATCTTGCTGGAAGGAGACACTGGGGCAGACCCAGAACTCAGTGGAGATCCCATTTCCCCACTATGGATAAGTTGAGAACAGTGGAGGGATAGAAACGATAATCTGTATCATGATTTAATTTGTTTTTACTTGACACATGAATGCAGCTGTTTTAATACTGTTGCTAAAAGCATATTATGACAGAAAACTTGCATCCTTTGGAAATCTACATTTTTTAAACATGAAAACTATATCTGTGTGGATCTTTGACGGTGATTTCTATGACCAAATCCTATACACTCCTTATCAGAAACTGCCTGATCAGTTTCTCTTTGCTCTGTGTTTGCTGAGCAATTTCTTGTGGCATTTCAACTTGATTTTTCTGTTCGAGATATTAAATTTGACCACCCATTCAGTTTTTTGTTTTTTTTTGTATAGTACTATTTCACAGTACAACAATGGAAGTATAAACAGAGAACCAAAGATGTTGAACAACTGGAGCGAGTACAGAGGCTCTGAAAAAACTCATGAAACTTTTCCGTTAATGACCTCAAATCTGCTCGCACAAATGCTGCAGCTGCCTCTTTCACCACAACAAGTGAGGCCTGTAGGAGTTTGCCTGACCACAGATTAATAGCACAGAGGAGCGATGTGTGTAAGTACATGTGACTCCCTGCCTCCTCCTGTGCAGAGTGCATGCCTGGACCTCACAACTCTACAGGAGCCGATATTGACTGATTAATTGGTCGTCCTGCTTGCTCCTAATTGCCTGACGGTGTTTCCCTTCACAGCACCAAACAAGCCAGTACAAAGAGCCTGCTGGACAAGTTTTGTTCCTCTATGAAAGGCTGGGTTTTCAGTTTGATGTGCTAATTAGATGGTTTCTTTTCATATGCATGTAAGAAAAAAACCATTTTTCCCAGCAGCTTGCTGTTAAGTTAGAGCCACTTTATAACTATGGAGAAAAAGGGAAATAATTAGCAGAGCAAACAACATGCAACTTTTTGAACTAAGCTTTTGTGATTTGATCAAAAACATCTCATTACGGTTTCTGTGCTTGTTGATTCCACGATGGAATCATCTGTTGCTCAGGACCCAACCCACCTGTGACTTAAAATCACACAGGTTTATGCTTCTTACTTGTTTTTTAGCAGGATACTTCAATATAGCTTGTCTTAAAACCCCTCTATTTTACTTGGCTTTCAACTCCAGTGTGATCTAGTTCTAAATTGTATGTTTGTTTGTTTTTAAACTGTAAGGGTTTTTTTTATTGTTATGTTGTGTTTTAATTTACAGCACTTTGTATCAGCTGTGGTTATTTTAAAATGCTTTATAGATAAAGTTGGTTTGGTATGGTAATATTGTGAAACCTCATTATTTGGGATGACTTTGTTAGCAAATGTTTACAGGGATTGGTTTGAAAATTGCTGTGCACTATTGCTCTCACTTAAGCAACTTTGCACAGAAGAATAGGCAACATATTTCAGTCTCCAGGTGCACAAAGGCTGCAGAAGTCCAATGACGTCACCATGAGACACTTTGAGGTCTGTGGTTGTAACATGACAATGTTACTAATTAAAGGGATGCACTTCTGCAGTTCATTGTTACATGAAAATTCAATATGTATAATTTTCATGTTGGTGAATAAATGTTTAATAAGATTACTTCTTTACAGAATCACATTTAGACCATGTCATTTGGTATTAAGTGTGTATTTCTGGCAGCAGCTACTGCAAAGTGTGTACAGTGTGTTTCCTTGCGCTGATTAGCCACAGCTCCTGTATAGCTCCAGCCTGCAGGTAGTAATTATTAAAAAAAGATTTAAGAAATTATTATTGACTCCACAGGCAACATCGTAGATTATTTATGCAGTGCTGCACAACCTTTTGTGCCTTTTCAGTTTTCAGATAGCAGAGACATGGCAGCAGCAGGCTAAAGCTCTTGTGTGTGACTGTTTCTCCATGACGTAGGTCACATGTGCAGCTGAATGTCTGCTTCATGCCTGTTACTGCATGGACCCCGAGGGACTGCATCATTTCTGACTGTGAAATTAGATGACCCGATTGGGATAAAACTTCAATTACCTGCCACGTCAGTTTGTTTCACACCATTCATCTTTATTAAATACAAGAGAGAGTGACTCTCTGGGTGACTTACAGAACAATATATATATATACACACACACAAGTGTCAGGAATTCATGTTCTACATAAATATAGTATATTTGGCCAGTTGAATGGACTCAAGCCATCACCCCACGTATATTTGTAGTAACCGAGATACTAAAGCTTACAGACAGTAATCTGCAATTTTCAGTAGCAGTAATGGAACCATGTATTTTTATGATACCATGTCACCCGAGATTATCATTATCAGACTCCCTGAATAAACTCAGCTCCAAATACCAATTGTTGGTTTACTTTTTGTAAGTTAGATGCTTCCCCAAAGAGCCAATGGACCACATTTTGCAAATCCAATAACCAAAGTACTAAATAAAGCTATTTCCATTTTCTTGCACCCTTGTCCCTTGGCGGGGTCGGGGGTTGCTGGTGCCTATCTCCAGCTGGCGTTCCGGGCGAGAGGCAGGGTTTGCCCTGGACAGGTCGCCAGTCTGTCGCAGGGCAACACAGAGACACACAGGACAAACAACCATGCACACACACACTCACACTTAGGGCCAATTTAGACAGACCAATCAACCTGACAGTCATGTTTTTGGGCTGTGGGAGGGGGCCGGGGAGGGCCCACGCATGCACAGGGAGAGCATGCAGGCTCCATGCAGGGAGGCCAGGGCCGGGAATCGAACCCAGAGCCTTCTTGTTGCAGGGCAACAGCTCTACCAACTGCGCCACTGTGCAGCCCCTATTAAATACTATACCATAATATTGTCAGTGTAAGTCTGGGGAGCCTAGTGGCTACAGAACTAAATATAGTAGTGTTTCTGCAACATAAGCTGAGTTTCAACAGAGATTGTATGCAAATGCAAAAGTGAAGTGGATCTGAAGTTAAAAGTCCCATTACATCACTCTAAAATGTGGCCACTTTCCACATATGATGGGCATGTTTTTGGGAGGTATTTGCTTAATTAATGTAATTTGCAAAAGCGAAAAGTGTCATTGTTGGTTTTGTTGTCATGATGTATTTTGACTGCTAAAGATTTGATGGTTACTAGTTTTGTTGCCAATAAAAGATTATTGTATAAATCAGAAAACTTAGTTTTATTGGGATGTCATTTGCATTTTGCCAGAATGAAACATCTTCTAGCACTGAAAGCTATTAGGAGCTGAGTTGTCAGTGGGTCATATCAAAACATCGAGGAAGCATGCTAACGTTAGCCTAGCACTAGAGCAGTCCTTCTCAAATCCAGTCCTCAGGTCCCCCTGCTCTGCATGTTTTAGATGTGCCTCTATTCAAGAACAGCTGATTCAAATGATTGCATGACCATCAAGTACTGCAGAAGCCTGTAGACAATCTGGTCTTGTAGAATCTAAAGTACAACCAATAACCTGCTCTCACATTTGATGAGCTTGCCTGTTTCTCCTGGTCAGTTTCTTGCTTGCTTATGTTAAACTACAGTCTGGGATCTGACTGGTATATAATGACACAAATTCCAACTCTGAAAAACAACTTTACTATTTAGTTCAACTTTTGCTGTGGGGGGACAAAAGGTTTTAGGTCAAAGCATGCTACGGGACGGGCTGATGTGTGGACATGACATTGAAAATATTGATTGAATACGTTTCATGAACCGGATGCCCTGCTTACACAGTGAAACAATGGTTGTGCTATTGTGTCACAGTAAAAAGCCAGTGATTGAGTGAGAGTAAAAAGAGGAGTTTAAAGGGGACCTAACACCATATTTTTGCATGTTTTTATTCTTACATTTGGTAGGGGATTCTAAAAACAGCCCAAATACTTAAAAAATACGACTCTATCCATATCTTTGTTTATATGTCTATATGTCTCTATAGCAGTGGTTGTTAACCTTTTTCTAAGTATCAAATCCACCAGTTTCATATGCGGATCCAATGAACCCTTCTTACCCCCCCCCCCCAAAAAAGACTGTGTGGTATTCTGATTTAGTAATGTGATTATATTAGCTGTGTAACCACCCCCATGCCGCAGTACCAACCCCGAAAAGATGCAAATAAGGAGCAGATTTAGACTATAGAATTTGATAAAAACGGTGAGTTTTGCTGAAGATACAAGTTCAAATCCATGCTGAAAGTGAAGCTCCTCCAATCAGGGCTCCTCCGCAGCTCTGATTGGCTAAGCAATGTTACGTGATCCTCTGCAGCAAGTGATGGCAAAGCGGGGCGTCATCACGACTTTACACTACTGTGTCTCTACCTCTGCAGCAGAGGCTCCGCCGAACCCCTGAGACCGACTCACCGAACCCCTGGGGTTCGATCGAACCCAGGTTAAGAACCACTGCTCTATAGTATTCAACCAATAGCTAGAAATGGTATTAGTTAAATGCTAGATGTAGTTGGCATGAGGCACGCCTTCCAAAAAGTTATTTTGTCCTTAAGATTATAAAACTTTTGTTTTCAATTGTGAGATGATGTTCTTGTTGTTGTTTTTTTCTTGACCTCCTGGATGAGCTGTCAGTGACCTCTTGAGAGTAATTTTGGTGGACCGGCCTTTGCTGGGAAGGTTCACCACGATTCCACATTTTCTTCATTACAGAAAATATCTCTACTTCCTTTGTCTTTCCTGAATGATAAATGACAAAGACTTTTTCTCATCTGTTCATTGTTTTCATTGGGAGATAATTTAGCCTACTTCATTCTGTCTTACTGGTCCTCTTCCTAATTCTACAGGTCTGGTTGTTGCATGATCAAATTGAACTCAGCTCTTCAAAAAAAAAAGTGGCTATACTATTTTTCTTTTTGATTTTTCATAATGTCGGGCTGGGTGCATTTTTTTTCATCTTAGCAAATTATTATTTGAAAACTCCACTTACTCAGCTTATCTTTGTTTGACATTAACATTAGTTTGATGATGTTAAATAAAAAAATAAGGACCCAGATACTTTTTTACTGCACTTGTATCTTGCCTTGATTGCAGTCTGCTATCAAGTCGCTGTAATCCTTTAACTCATATTTTTCTCACATGGGCTAAACCCCCATTTTGCTCTGACCGTCTCCCTTCTGCTCCTCAGTGCAGCGCACTGGAGCAGAGTTGGACCTGGATGGTGACCCGTATCACTCCAGGTCAATGAGATCCTGGAGTCAGACTGGTCTGACACTCTGGTGAACTTAATCAAGTTGTTTTTAATGACCTCCTGCCAAGCATGTCTCTTCATCTTAAGGTTTAATGGATGTAACAGTTTAATATGCTCTGTCCTGTAATTACACCAAGTGCAGTGTAAGAGCGTATACTGCCAGTTTAGTCAGCCACCCAATATAATCCCAGACTTCATTTTCCTTGAAGTTATTTTTTAACATATTTCCAGCGTCGAGGCTGCTGCATTTCTCCAGGCTCTCTATGCAAATGTAAACTCTCCGAAAAATCTCCCTGACCCTCGCAATCTGCCCTCTCTCTTCTTCTTCCATAATATTCAGCTTTATGAAAATGAGGCTGAAGAGAAAAAGCCCTGCATTGTTACCAGTCTGCCGACCCCCAGGCTCCCTCTGCATGCAATGCAACCTCGCTGTATATCTTTATTCCTCCTCCTGCTGTTATTCTCCTCAGCACTGACAGCCTGTTTGGAAGCCCTTAATATCACTGCATGTTAATGTTTTGAGATATTAACGTCTGTGTCCGGATCCATGTGCGAATGCTTATTTCAATCTTAAGGGATCTTCATCACTCCCTTTCAGCTTTTTGAAGACATACTGCATAAAGGTTCTTGGGACAGCATGCACAGTATGTTGTGATTTCTTTTGTTATCCTAACATTATTTACTGCACAATAACAATATCTCAAAAAGCTGATATTTCCTGCAATGACGATTAGATATGATATAATGAGTCCAAGTGTTTTATAACACTAAAATATTAGCAATTTTTGAGTGAGATTCTTTTTTTTTAGCACAGCAGAAAATATTTTTTAAAAATGCTCTGATTGTGTCACTTGGAAGGAACAAATACTTTTTTTCTCTGCTTAAATAGTAGGTGTAGTTAAACCCTGCTAAAAATGTAATATAGGAAAAATAAACAATTTAATGGTTAGTTTGGATTTTATTTTTATTTGAGGTTCTGTGAAATCACTTTGAGGTTGCTGAAAATAAATTCACAGTGGTGGAAGCTAACTAGCTAGTCGGACCTGCTCATCTTTTTAGCTGACTTAGACAATTTAAAGCAACTTAAACTGAAAATGTTCATTTAAGTTCACATATCCTAACATTATTAGCCACACAGTAACAAAGTAGACAGAGGATAGAAGGTAATTTGTTTCGACTGTGCAGCTATGACATTTTGTACCCAAAAAACAGCCACACAAGTTGCATTGTCAACACAAATTACCTTCTGTCCTTTGTCCCGTTTGTTGAAATTAATCCAACATTTGAACAGTGGAAGGAAGCCAGCTTACCCAGACAGAACCTGCACACTCCATGCTGAAAAATGCCAGATTGGGATTTGATCCCAGAACCTTCTTGACACAAAGCAACTGTGCTATCACCTGTGCCAGCATACAAATATGTAGACTTTAAACATTGAGTATCTTTTTCCTACAAAATTAGTAACACGACATATTTTATTTTAATCTAAACTTTAATTAAGATCCCCTCAGCTTGATTGTGAATACGGTTTAATCTTTAAGGAGTTGGTTTTAATTCCAAGCTAATGAAGAAGTCTAAGTGATCATGGGTCAAGAATATGCGTCTGTGCACCACACAATGTGGGCCTGCATGCAAGGGAAATAATCACTGGCTTAGAGAAGGAACTGGGTAATGCTTGCATGAAATTGCCTTCAGAGGCCTATTGTGCAACGACCCACTTCACCCCCCCACCCCAGCAGCCAGCCTGTTGACTTCAAGGATTGTTCATTCAGCTATGAATCCTGCGGTGTGGCAAAGTGGGGCAAGGGATGTGTTTGCATGTGTGTGGTTTTTGGTGGGGGGATAGCGGATGGTTGTCTGCATCTGCGAGTGCCGAGTGCCGTGAAGAGAAATAACAGGATCGTTTGCTGAAATCTTTTTTCCAATCAGGGACCTCACATGTTTGCAGTGCAGAGAAAGTTGAGGGAGAAAGTGAGAGATGGAAGTTGGGTGAGGGGGCGTGATGTGTTGTTGGGTGGTGAAGGACAAGGGAGGGGAGGTGTGTGGTGTGGGCCTCAGATTGGACTGTAATCCCTTAGTCCTGCAGAGAAATAAGGCCGCACAGTCTGGGACAAACAATGAGACACGCATTGAACATACTGGCTGTCTCACACTGGAGCTAGTGATGTGGTTTCATCATGACAAAATCTGTTTGGCAGAATCCGCTACCTGATCCGCTGGAGGAAAAGGTTGGTTCTTTGTTTTAAGTGTTGAGAAGTGTTTGTGTTTTTTGTGTAAGATGAGTTACTAACAGATAAATATATGAAGAACTATATGTATAAGTAATGAGAACTCCTTATTCTTTTGGACTATGTGAAAAACTACTGAAAAATTTCAAATTTCTTATTTTACATGTGTGTTACTAGTTTGGCTCACTCATTTTGAGCAATTCGTAGTCAATATTTTAATGCTTTGGCTTTTGACCTCTTGATACAAGTTTCTGCTGATTCTGATTTCTCTTTAGGAGAATAAAAATTAAACTATTTCTAAACTTTCTTCAAGAATGCTCATTATTTATTTTTACTAGGACCAGAGACAACATCACATGGGGTGTGTGGAATAGTGAAACAGGATCTTGGTCATTTAAAAAAAAAATTGTCCAGAGAACTAGAAAGACCTACAGATGTGAGGCTGCCACAGCAGATCCTCTGAGCATCACCTGCAGGCAAGGCAGGTGACGATGTGGACAGATGTGCGGTTCGAAACCAACAAACTCCCACCTCCTGAGAGTGACGGCGCCCCAATCCACCTCATCAGCTGATTTTATAAACACTTAGCTGATCCTGAGTCCACTGGGAACATTTTTGAACGACTATGAGACCTGGAAAATTCAGGAACTTGATGCTCTGTCACAACTGATAGGACTGATAATCAGCAGCCCATCTGGTGGATTGATACTTTTCTCGTTCATTTCGCTTGCACACGCAACCCCCTTGATTATGTGTATGAGAAGCTTTGAATATTGCATGTTTCATAAAGGCGCAGTGGCACAGATGCAGCATGTAAAATATTTGCGTGTTGGTAGAATTATTATTTCAGTAAGCTTGTGGGATTGTTTTATGATCAATGCTTTGAGTGTCATTCCTTCTTTGTGGGCATCTGCTCTCATGCATTCCTGGTTTCTAAACCTATTTGTTAATTTGTGAAAATATATTTAACGTACGGTGTATCCGCAACGTATTCACAGCACTTCACTTTTTCAACATGTTGTTACATTACTTCCTTATTCCAAATTGTATTAAATTAATTTATTTCCTCAAAATTCTGCACAGAAATACCTCATTGTGACAAAGCAGAAACAGGTTTCTGAGATTTTTTATTAAAAATTGAAAACCAAGAAATCATGTTTATATAAGTACATAATAGGTCTTCAGTTTGATCATTGCCATAGGAAAAGTCATAGGAAGTCCAGATTTGAAGTTTTTTTTCCCCCCTGAATGTTTTTTAATTATTCAGGTGGCCTTGCTACTGTGTTTTGGATCATTGTCCTGCTGCAAACCTAAAGTGTGATTGGATTCTTCTAACAAATCTGTCCTAATGGCTGGACATTGTCTTGCAGAATTTTCTTGAAGAGAACAAAAATTTATAAATTCATCAATTATGATAATTCACCCAGGTCTTTAGGAAACACAATTTTAATCTCAGAAACTTTCTAAAAACAACTTGGACATTTCTGAGTCTGAAAAGTCAAAAAATTTGTTGGAAAATCCTCACACTACCAGCAGGCTGTGTTTCTTTAGATATCTGTTTTATGTTTCTGGGTTGGTTTGTGATCCCCTGGATGAATCATTGATGTACACTTGGAGTTATTTTGGGTGAACGGCCAAAATTAGTAGAACTGCTTGCAGTTGTGAATTATTATCATTTTGTCTCAATGGCATCCCAAAAAAACCTTAAAATGGCTTTCTAACCCTTTGCAGATTCAATACCTTTTTTTGCTATTTCTGAGTCTCTATAGGTGAGAGAATTGTTTTTTTTAGATGTTTCAGACTTTATATCTGTAGCTCAGTTAACAATCATAGTTTAGCTACAGTTAATTCAGATTCTCTTTTCTCTTTTAATGAATGAAATCATCATTTGAAAACTATTTTTCCAACTGTATTTACTCATATTATCTTTACGCAATACTAAAATTAGTTTGATGAAGTGAAATGTTTCAGTGTTGGTGCCTCCATCCCACCAAAAAAACAAACAAACAAATTTTTTGGTGCAGGACAGTTAGCATCTGATTGCGTCTGTGTTTCATCTTATCGTGTTTTGCAGCTTTAATCACTCGGCTTCACCTCTTGTCTTCCTCTGCAGTACGACCCGGAGAATTCAGGCTTCATCAGCACAGAGCGCTTCAGGGACCTGCTGGCGACCCACGGCTCTGAACTTGATCCCCACAAACTGGAAGTGTTGCTGGCTCTCGCTGACGGCAACTCTGATGGAAAAATCTGCTACCAGGACTTTGTCAACTTGGTGAGGAGTTTATAGAGCTAATGAAAAGAAAATGTGGTTAGCAAAGCACTATTTTACATTGAGCTGGACTGGTTGGAATAGTTGTTTTAACATTTATGAGTGGATAATAATTTGAGAACTGTTTTTATATTTATTTAAGTTACCCATGTCTGCCTAGGGCTGCGGCAAAACATTATTTTAGTAATCGATTGTTCTACTGATTATTCTGACAAATGATTAATTGGATAAAAAAAGACACTGTCTTAATTAAATTAGTTGATGATTATTATGGTAATCAGTTAATCATGATTAATTGTTTCAGCCTTTCTTCTCATTTTAACACTTTCTAATTCTTCCTGAACATGCAAGTGTGAGAAAAGCAGCAGAATCAGATTAATCAGAACGCATCATGTTTCGCACTGTTCATGTCCCTGCATACATTATAGATAGTTGGATTTGGACTTGACCTTACAGCTAATGTGCTCTGACCTAATGTGGTTATGCACACTGAGCCACACAATCTTTACACTGATCCTCAAAATCCATATTTCAAGATCACCTCGGCCGCAGTGTGGAGTTTTCTTCCCGACAGGAAATAACACTCACTCAGGTCACAAACTCCCTTTTTAACTCTCACCTTGCCCCACTTGCAGTTTCACCTTCAAACCACAGCCTGCTGCTTATAGTCCTACATCTCACTCAAGTACCTCCTTCTGGGCTTACCTGGCTGCACTTTCGTTCAGGAAGCTGAACCCGGGATAGCGTGGAGCGCTCTTGGAGCGAGATTTATCTCACGGAAACCAATAACCGCTGGATTATTGAGGGATTGGGTGGGGATGTGCATTTCTGCTAAAAACTGCAAGGAATTTATTGTCTGCCTCTGCCCATGTTCTTTAAGTCGGTTTACTGCCTGAGACGGTGGCTGAGGAATGAAGCCTGCAGAAATCTGGGGAAAATGTCAAAAGGTGTTTTTGTTGTGCTCTTTCCAGCTCAGGATATGTGGCAGTCTGATGGTTACGGTGCGCTACAGGTTGTGGGGCAGATAGGTTTTCATTCTTTTTCTTCAAAGTCTCCATATGAGCACAGAAATTGTGAAATGTTTCTTAGTAAGCATCTATTCTGCGTTACATTAAATAAGCTGATTTCTGTTGTTCAAGACAACTAGCCGTCTTTCAAATGGAAACATGCATCAGGTTATTCATGAAAGTCCTTTGACAACCAGAAACTCTGATGGATGCAATTGGGATTTTATGTGACACATCAACACAAAGTAGTGCATAATTGTGAAGTGGAAGAAAAATTATTTATCAATACTTTGTAGAGAAAAATTGTATTTCTGTGAACATAAATATGAATAAGGTTGTCGCTTGTGTGCAGTCATCAACCTGAGAATACGGAGATTATTTTGTGCGTTTTTTTCTGGTACTGCACTGTGTTTCATCCAATCTGGTAAATTAGATAATTTCCCACATTTTCACAGATTTTTGGAAAACCATCCTCATCAAACCGTGAGCAGTTAGCAGTTTCTGTCATTGTCAGCCAGTTTATGTGGACAACTTGGTTGATTTGTGGCTTCAAAAATCTGTTGGCCTTTTTCTTGCCAGTCACAACAATAATTCTGATTGCTACACTGCTGGTCAGGACATGTTGGGGTGGGGAGGGGAGCAAAAAAAATCATGCATCCTTTATATTTTATTTCACAAAAATGTTTAACATTATGTTGATCTGAAAATATTTGATGAGCACCTGAAGATGAGATAATGCCATCAAATCACATTCTCTCTGAGAAGCTGAAGTGAAAATGTAAACAACACTCCATCTTTACTGCCAGCGGCTGGTGTCTTGTACATTTTTATCACTACACAAGTAAAGGTAGTCAGCAGGTAAAACGTGGTTAGAGGGGGTTTGAGGTGTAATGGATGGGGCCAGAGACAGACTGTGAGGGGTTTATTTGGCTCGCTCTTTCTTCTTTGCACAGCAGCTCTTCCATCAGTGTGATTGTCAGTAATTGCCTCCTTGCTGCTGCATCACTGGTAGCCTTTAAATTACTGGTCCCTATTCCCTCTCTCCTTACGCTCTTTACCTTTACCTCTGTCTTTGTTTTCAGTTTGTCTTTCCTTTCTTTTGCTTGTCACCTCTTTTGTCTCGCCTGTTTGTCTTCTCACGTTTAACTCTGCGTCATCCATCACTCTGAAGTATTGCCTTTGCGTAGACTGGCAAGGGAAGAAACTAGTCCATAACAACTTTACATTTCCGCAAGTACCTACGCTTTTAGTCTGCGTGTTTTTGTTTTTTCCTATGGATGATTACACACATTTTTGAAACGGGACAGCTTATTGTATCCTGTTGCACATTTTGGTTACTGCAAATGTCGTCTTTAACCTTTCAGTTTTGTGCATTGAAGGTATTCTTATGTTGCCTCAGTGCTCTGTTAAATGTCTCCAGTTTTTGATTCGCATTTAGTTTAAAGTTTGACATTTTAGTAGATTGTTTGATGCTTTATTGTAATCACTGCCTTGGCTTAAATACAGTTTAGATTAGCTTTGATTCACCTGCCTGACATGTTCTGTTCACTTATTGCCAACCTTTCCTGTTGTTTCCTTGTGTCCTGTGACTTTGCCTGTTTAACTCTGTTAAACTGAGCATTTGCTACAATTCTGCCTATGACCTGCCTGCATTTGGGCCATACACTACAATTTGCTGCAGCAAAACATAATGTAATGTTTGTCACTAAGTGATTTTGTTCAGTAACAAAAAATGTGAACATCTTAGCTC
The DNA here is from genome assembly GCA_903067075.1 of Micropoecilia bifurca. Lineage (NCBI taxonomy): Eukaryota > Metazoa > Chordata > Actinopteri > Cyprinodontiformes > Poeciliidae > Micropoecilia > Micropoecilia bifurca. The sequence goes on along the minus strand of CAEGAF010107767.1, from coordinate 15,248 downwards.
TTCAGGAGCACAACTATACTAACTCTGTTTTACTGTGTTTCAGATCATTAAACGAGTGTTAATGTCAGACATCAGTATGAGTACATGCAAAAAGCAGGAGCTTGGGTCCCTCAGGGTGTTGTTCGCAAATGAAGGAAAATGGTCGGAGTAAACTAGAGGGCAAAAATACCAAAAAATAAAGGACTTTCCTCAAACACTTGCAGCTTTAAATGAAGCAAAAGGCATTTTCAGACTTGTATCTGGAAAACATGTAAAAACTCTCATTTTCCTTTAATTTCACAATTAAACACTTCTTTGTTTTCAACCGTCACACAAAGTTTGAAAACACACAAAAGTTTATAGTGGTAAGGTGGCAAAATGTTAAAATGTAGGACTACTTTTGCAAGAATAAGTTCGTTGAGAGTTTACTGTGTTGTAAAATAATGTTTAAACATGACTTATGCTCACTGACAGGAGCTGGACAGGCTCTATGTTTATGCTGATCTGTGCACCTGAGTCATTTCCTGGTTTCAGCCCATGAGCGCAGTGATTCATTAGGGCTCCTGTTTGTGGCGCAGAACAGCAAGGCTATCCATCTGCAGCTGAAAGATTTCAACTAACACCCACCACTACAGATCACAGCTACTGAGAGCAAGAGGTTTGCTTGCTCCAAAGAAATATCCACCACTCTTATTTGTTTTTGGCAAGACTCTGCATGCATAAGAAAGGGGGATTTCTCTCAGCAAAGGCACAGAAGCTATTGGTAACAACAACCACTCATATTCATGTTGCATATTTGTTAGCTGGATTAAAATATTGTGTTGAAACTTGAGGTAAAGACTTAAATACTTCCTTGATATTGCGATAAAAACTGTAAAACCCACTGAATCATGGCTGAAAAAGATAAACTCAATATTCCTGACAAAGGCTCCTCTACATTTTTCCTTGATGAATGTGTGAGACGACTCCTTTATTGTAACACTGTAACAATTATGTGCACAATGACCCTAATTACTGGACATTATAAATATGACTGCTCAAATTAATAATGACCCTTACACTTAACTACTTGCTGAGGTTTATTTTTTATATACTTTTTTGATCAACTTGGATACTTTTTATAAATATCTTCTGAATATCCTCTTATCCTCTAAATATTTAATCTGTGGAATATTTAGTGTACATACAGAGAGATGTGCTTTGTGGACTTTTTCTTTTCATCTTTGCTTGTTTGTTGACCTAAGAAGTTGTAACTCCAATGGTTCTCTGTTCTTGTCAAGGTTTTTGATTTTATTGGGAATAAAAAAAAAGATGTTTCTTTTCTGTTGGCAATAACTTCAGAAGATTTCTGTCCAGGTTTGAAAATAACAGTTCAATTAAAGCACTGTTAAGCAAAAAGTTCAGTTTGGCATATCTGTATATTCAAGGGTTTTTCCCCAAAGATTGGGTTCAGGACTACTCTTTTTTATATATATATTATAGAAAATCTTCTCCTGAATTATCCATGTTCTGCAATGTGCTACAAAGTCTTTCCAGGGTGTTCTATTCAAAGCAAGAGTAACATGTGGTGCACCGAAAAAGAACAATTGAAATTATGATTTATAGTAAAACAGCAAAACAAATAAAAAATAAGAAGACAGACCTTTAGTCTTTTGTACACGGTGAACTGTTTGTTAGTTTTAATGATATCTTTGTCTTTTGCCAATTTGTTCAAGGTCTGTGTGATATTTATTTGGTTGTCTACATATGAGATTCTGTCTTCAAACTGTAACTGACCCTTAACCCTATGAACCAAATGAAGGTATAAGCTCAAAAAACGTTCTTACCCTTTTTATTTATTTCTCGCCTTGCTCTACGTTCGCTTCCTAGTCTATTTCTTCTCCTGTTTTTTCTCTCACAGATGTCTCTGTCTCCTACAATGTGTCTTGTGTTGATCAAACGATGAAGTTGTCCCCTGCTGGATGTATACCCATTTGTCTCCGCCTCGTCTGTTTCTCCCTGCCCCTTCTCCTCTTGGCACCGGGTCAACACACAGAATGCCATTCTTTCTTTTGTGTGTTGTAAAAAGAAAAAAAAGGAGAGGAATTACAATCACTTCACCAGAAGAACTGACTGTCTTTATGCAACCAGGCTGCCAGAGGGCGGTCTGTGTGTGCACTTGCCTTTGTGTGGTCCAGAAGTGGCCATGGTAACCTGTAATCATTTTCCCACAGTTTCCTGAATCTGTTATAAAGACTAAAATAATTGGATTTTTCTGAATATTTGCCCTCCAAAGACCCAAGCCCTGTTTGAAGAACAATCTGCCAACTTAACTACTCGTAATTTTATGTTACTTCTTACTGTATTTTCTAATTTAAAAGCCTTTTTTAACATATGTTTTCAAAGATAAATGTTATGCACATTCACTGACATGAACAGTGTTCCATAACACAAGACAAAGTTAAAATAAAGAAGCAATGAGGAGGAAATGGGACCAATTGATTCTTATTGTCCGACTTCAGTAAAGAACACACCAATAGTGATAATAATTACCAAACTTTGAGAAGACATTAATACGCTAAAGCACAATGCTGACTTGTGCAAATTTTTCTGTTAGTCAAAATGTTAGATTTCTCTTCAAGAACTTTAACAGCACTTAGATTCAAACTTCAAACGAATAACAATAAGCAGCACTGCTGTGGCATGTTAATACTTCCTTTTATCTGCTGAACCCTGATCAATTTGTCTTTAACTTCTCAGAATTGACTTCCTTTTTCTACCTTAAAACGGCCGGTGCTCATTTTTCCGTTAAAAAAAAATATGCAGGTTTAACATCCATCTGAAGACATGTGATGTGTAATCTAATCTCTATTTTAGGCCATATGGTGGCATTCCAGTCAATTTTTACTTAGTATTATTACTATGGACACATCCAATCTGAAACTGTACCACAATCCAAAGCATATCTGCAATCAAACCAACACAGAGTCTGTTGTACTGTCTTCCTGGAGATGCTTCCTGCAGCATGGCCCCCATTCTGCCTCTGATTCTTTTTCACCTTTCGCACCATTTCCTTTATTAGTGCAGGTGTCACTTTTTACTTCCTACCACATTCTCTGAGGTTTCTCACAATGTGGAACATCTTGTACTGTTTAAACAACACGTTTGAACTTGAAGATATGTAAATATGTTCTTGTAACCCTGTCCTGAGGGGTGAGCAGCCACAATGCACTTTTTTGCACAGACTAAGAGCTTCTGTTTTTCACCTGTCAAGTCTGGTGAATACAGCCGTTCCAAATTACTCAGGGTAACTACGAGGCTTTGCAGCGTGGATTATTTGGACTAATGTAGGACCTTAAGTTTTCCTAAAGACTCTCACAATGTGCAACAGGTCTGAATAAAGTTGTCCTCTTCCTGTTTTTCTTGAAATCATATTTTGAAGCACATCGGCACATGTTGTCCAAGTTTTAAGCCACATAAATCTCAAGCTGCCAGAGCCAGGTTATGGATTGTTTTGCCTCCATTGGAAACATAATTGAGGACCGTATGGAGATCAGTGTTATGAACATTGTTATTTCTCGTTGCTCTTATATTCACTTGTACCTTTCTTCCATTTCTTTAGGAAGTTAGTTTCTCTCTTGGCTGTTTCCACATTGTTTTCTTTCAATCAATGTGAAGATTGATTTATTGTGAACAGCCATTGTTAGCAAGGCTCGAGGTCCTGACCATAAATAAGCCGGTCTCCCACACTGACGGCTGGAATCCAGCTTAATATTCTCAGCATTCTCAGGCAGGAGGCTGTTGCTCTGTTACTGACTTCTTGTGAGCAGAAAGGAAGCAGATTTAACGCAGGTTATCTGGATGGTTCATTTGGATTATGTGTAATTTTGTTGTTTGACTGAGAAGCATTTCAAAGTCCTCTAGGATAAAAGCGTTTCTTAAACCGGACACACATCTCTCTGAACTCTGCTTAACCTTTGGCTCTTCGATTCCTTGAATTATTTTATGATAGTTTTTAGAAATGAAAAGCCTTCAGGTGTTGGAAATGTGTTGCAAGACGGTTGATCAGTTTGACCAGGTTGTTCTTTGTTGGCATTAATGCATCGCAAATTCTTATTTTACATCAATGACAAGACTGTACAGCAGCAGTATTTTATTGTGGGATTTCTGAAAACAACCGGTTAAAGAATGTATTATATGCATTATGCATTATATGGGATGATAATTTGAGCTGCTGCACTGAAAAATGTATTTTTCTAACTGAATTTATTCTTCAGCAGGGTTACATCTGTTCATGACACCAATAAAATAAATTTAATTTAACAAACAAAAAAATCTTATTACTGCTTCATCAGTTTCAAATTTGTACTTACTTACTTATGTTTTTTTGTCTTTGAAAAAATGACTTCTAAATCTACTGTTGTCAATTATTTAGTTTTGCTGTGTTCTAAATATTTGTAAAATAACTCAAAAAGCCACTACATGTTTTAAGATGATTTTTTCAGTCAAATGTTGAATCCAAGAATGACATCAGTATTAAGTCCAATATATATAGTAGCTCTAGTTCCAGTACATTGCATATGTATTGTTAGGGCTATAATATGTTTGCACCACATCCTGCCAGCTACCTGTAATTATTTGCTTCCCTCTACAGTCTATCTTATAGTAAATCATCTCAATACATTAGCTTATAAATAGTTAATCTCTAACACCTTTACTGAATAGCACAACAGAGAGCCTGAATATTATAGGTTTAGTCTGTAATATATTAGAAAACTGAAATAAATCAAACAAAACCATGTTGCTGGAGCCACAAACGAGATACATTAACATGCTCAAGCCTTGCATGAGCATGTTAATGTATTAGGTAACATAAAATGTGAACGTTTGAAAGATTAACGAATACATTTCTGTAATCAGTGTTTTGAAAGTATACCGCTTCAGAGTGATGCCATGTTGCCACTCATATCAGTATGATGAGTTCAGAGACACAGTGAAGCAGTGGGCAGTACTGGTGACGGGGTAGTAGCGCAGCTTATGTGATAATAATGTCCGGTGACGCCACTTAAAGTATCTTAATAATAAGCCTCTCTAATCGTTAACATCTCATTAACCTCCCTGCCCTTTCAAACAATCTCCTAATCCTCTCTACTCCTCTTGTTTCTCCTGGGCAGATGAGCAACAAGCGCTCCAACAGTTTCCGCAGGGCCATTCTGCAGGGCAGCAGGCAGCTGAAGGGCTGCAGTCTGAGAGATGAGGTGGGCTTGGGGCTGTCCCAGCGGCTGGTTCGCCACGTTGCCTACGAAACGTTGCCCCGCGAGGTTGACCGCAAGTGGTACTTTGACAGCTACACATATTGCCCCCCTCCTTGGTTCATCCTGGCGATCACCATCGCAGAGGTAAATTGGCTAAGGAGGAACTAAACCAGTCAGTATAATTCAGACCTTGGCCGGATGCAGATTCCTTTCATTTTACAAATGTTTTATTTTACTGAAAGTAATGTTAACATTTTGGAAATGCCAGTGGAAAAATTGAAAAAGCTCTTCAGCAATTACAAGAAGATTGCTTTAAGATTGCTTTTTCTGATTGCTTTAAAGCAAATATCAAGATTTATTCTTTTCTTTTAGTCTTTCTATCATTTCCTGCAAACAACAAACTTCTTTCTTGTTAATCTAAGTCTACCAGGGTTATGAATACTTTTAGGATTTAATGTAAAGTTAATGTGTCTTAAACATTTTAACCTTCCTTTGAGATTTTGATTAAACAAAATACCTTATGAGAGGATTAAGATTTGTTTTAAAATGCTGTTGGTGAATATTTTTTGAGCAAAACAAAACTTTACTGAAAATCTCAAATTTTGAAGATTTCATTGAGCATTATGGCGCAAAAGGCCCATTGTATCCTCAGGGATGCATGACTTGAACATTTTTTTAACTGGACTCTATTAGTCGTGCACATCTCAAATCTGACTTTTTTTCTTTCAAAAGTTTCAAAAACTGGGTAAAATAAAACCTTAAAAAGTCTTGTTTACAAATTGCAACAAGCCATGCAGGGTCACTGGAAACACGTGGAAGAATGTGTTCTTTCAGATTTAACAAAAACTGAACTTTTTGACTTGAACTGTGGAGGCATAACTTAACATTACCAATCACAATGAACACACAAGCCCCAAACATAGAGATGGAAGTATCATGCTGTGGGTGATACAGTATTTTTCCTAATCTGAGAGCAGAGAAGCTGGTCAGACTCAATGGGAAGATGGGAGGCGGTAAATATAGGGCAATACTAAAGGAAAACCTTAGGGAGCTGCACAAGACATGAGACAGCGATGTCTTAAAATACCACAAAATGCTATTCTATTTTCTATTGTCCTATCTATGCTTACAATAATTCTGCCTTTGATCCCTTTGTTTCCCTGTGCTCTGTTAGGTAGCCGTGTTCATGTACTATGGAATCCAGCTGGATCGTTTGGTCCTGCAGGTATCCAGTCCATCCTTCCTGAAAAGCCCTTTACCTTACCATCCCCAGCTACGAGCCCAAGCCTGGAGGTACTTCAGCTACGTCTTTATGCATACTGGGTGAGTCTAACTTGTTAAACTGACATCTATTTGTGGCGATGTACTGCTGATGTACAGCATTTTATACCCTGATTAACAATAACTAGATAAAATATCTAATTTATTTATCTGGTTGGAATGTCAGCCTTCTTGAGGACACATTAGCAGCCTTTTCTTTTCCACTTGCACTCTCAGTGGTTATGGGAGCCTAAACATTTGACCTGACATGTATCTGTTGTATATTTGAGAAACAGAGTCATAAGACATGTTATTGGCAAAAAATTCAATTTCCAAAAATACACTGCAGTTGTTTTTTGTTGTTGTTGTTTTTGTTTTTTTAAAGAGAACACAATGTAATTGGGCAAAGCTGAGATGCAGCTGGTAATTGTCTCCATGTGAGAAATTAAAATCAAATCAAAAACAAGGGTAAAATCCTCTTTTACTACAGCTAGTGTTATGGTAACAGAGAAGGGATTATCTTTGTGGTTTTATTGGTCTAATGTGTTTACACTTTGATAATGCTACCGTGAAAACTAATAATTCATAATGTAATAATTAGATAAATCTGGCTGGGAGCCGGATAGTGGCTTTCGTCAGCTTAACTACAGCCATCCAGATTTAATTACTCCTAGGGGTATCATAGTCTTAGCCATAAAGAGAGCTAATAAAATGGTAATTTACTGGGGATAGATGGTTGCTGGGGTGGCCGTGGTGAACAGACAAGCTTAAAAGTGCTGAATAGAAAAGAAAGGTGTGATGGTGAGCTGTGATTTTTACAGGTGATTTTAAATTTATTTCTTCCTACTTTGTACTTGATGACAACAGAATAGATAAAAATACAGAGGTTGATTCCTTGACAATTTCTCAGTTTAACAGAGCAAATCAAGACAAGTTTGTTATAAGGGAAATGCAAAGTTTTCAATGTTTAAAGACTGACATCAATTTTCTATTCAAGCTAAAAATGAATAGAACATTTCAAACTTCCAGGCCATCCAGAGTGGGTCTGGAAGGTTGATATGACAAAAGATTTTTATGTATTTGGTGTAATTTAGAAGCCAACAAGATCCTGGAAATGTTCTTCAGATGGTAGAAGGCTGACTTTCTAGTTGTCTTTATGTGTCTCTGAACGTTCAGGTCAGAGTCTATCATTACACCCAGATTTCGGGCCTGATCACTAGTTTCTATCTATTATGATTGAAGCTACGCTCACCCTTGATTCTTCTCCTTAATGTTGAAAGATAATAACTTCAGTTTTGTTTGAGCTGCAGAAAGAGTTTTGGCACAGCCACAGATTGATTTGTTCTATGCACCTACTCACCACTGGAATGGGTTCGTGGTCACCTGGTGACATTGAAATGCAGAGATGTCCATTATCTGCATAGTTATGGTAATTAATCTTGTTATAATCACAGATTATCACACATGGATATTAAATAAGAGCGGTCCCAGGATGGAACCTTGGGGTACCCCACAATAATATGCGATGAGGGTAATTCTAGTAATGTGTGGGACATGAAAACCAGACTGAAAGATTGGAAGATTGGGGTTTGGCCTGTTCTTCTGCAACAGCAACTTGCCCAGATTATTCTTTTTTAGCAGTGGTTTCATAACTGCTATCAATGTGTGTGTGTGTGTGTGTGTGTGTGTGTGTGTGTGTGTGTGTGTGTGTGTGTGTGTGTGTGTGTGTGTGTTTGTGTGTGTGTGTGTGTGTGTTACAGGATTGAACATCTGAGCCTGAACATGGCCATGCAGCTGCTGGTGGGAGTGCCTCTTGAAATGGTCCACGGTGCCCTCAGGATCGGACTGATCTACGTGTGTGGTGTGCTGGCAGGTGGGGACAATAGCTCTAATCTTCATCCTGAACACACTTTACCGTCACGCCATCTGCTTGTTGTCTATGTTCATGCATTTTTACAACATATTAGAATCAACCCTGTGTAAACACTAGTCGACAAGACGTCTGTTCTTGTGTGACTTGAGGACAGATGGTTTTGTCTGTCTTCCCAGCAGATGTGATGGGATGCAGGGGGTTGTCAGTCCCCCCTCAAGAGGCCTGCAATATTCATTTATGACAGGGGACAACAAAGAGATGAAATTCAGTCAAAGAAACACTCAGAGTAATAATAAAATATGATGAGAGGGAGGAAAGGGAGGAGAGACAATTTTTTGTGGTAATAAATCAGAAAAGCTCGGAAGAGAGAGGCCATGATATTAAATGTGGAAGATGAGAGGACGTGTACGAGAGTTGGAAAATAATCAAAGTCAAGTGTGTCCGGTATGAAAGGAAAAAGTCGATGCAGCTTTTGAAAACAAAATGTCAACACTCCACTTCAACTTCCCCGTAAACCTCAGACTGAAGCATTTCACTTTTTGTTACCCTTCAGCTGACTTAAAGTTCGCTGAGTGTGTTTTGTGTTTATATTTACCGAATCTGTAATGACTAAGTCCTCAGATCCCGCTGAGCTGTGTCCATAAGTGCTGTGTGTTAAAAGAGGAAAGAACAGATTTTTCCAAAGAGCTCACATTGAAACACTCATTACTTATTCTGTGTTTGTATTTCTTTGTTTCTCCATGAATCTATTTGTATGTGTGGCGTGTTGAAGGGTCACTGACACAGACCCTCGGGATACCAGCTGAGGTGACCTTTAGTTTTAACCTCACTCTTAAAATGAGGAGGAAACTGAACTATAAATCACACATCGTCAATGCACACACTAAAACAAACAAACACACACACACACACACACACACACACACACACACACACACACACACACACACACACACACACACACACACACACAGACATGTCTGCTGTTTTAATTAGATATCGACCACCAACAGAAGAGCAGATGCACAGAGTGGCTGCACTGTTAGGGTTAGTGTCACATCGGACGGTTTGGGTAATTGGCAGTAAAGTTCTGCCAGAAACGCACAATTTCACAACAAGTGGAAATTTGCACATCATTGTGCTCTCTACATATATATTTATACACATATATATAATATATGAATATAGAATATTCTAAGGAATTTCATAATTGCAGTTTCATTGAAACACACAGTACTTAGAGTGAAATGTGCATTAATGTTACAGATGTCAGGCTGTTCTGTTCATGGCACCTCAGGAAAGGTAGATAGAGTTTCAGTAAATTAGTGTGACGTTGACACTTTTACAACTTTGAACGAATGGGGTTTTATGGAGGCTCTGAAAGGCAAGCAGGTAAAAAAGACGCACATTTTTCTAAGTACTTCTTACACTTTTTTCTGACATTGGAAGATTTGTCTTTCCAAAAAGAAAAATAGAAGAAAATTAAATCACATAAAACTTTTCTTGTTTCCCTTTAAGAGTTTCTTAAATTTCATTGTACTTCATGTTATACTTTTTGTGACAAAGTCAAAATAATGAATAATTGTGGTGTGAAAAGAGAAGACTAAATAGATTTCAAAGGTTTTGTTTTGTTGTTTTTTACAAATGAAAATCTGAAAAGTGTGGTGTGCCTTTGTAATTAGACCCCTTATTCAATACAGAGTAAAATAATTCTTATCATCCTCTTGTTGTAGGTGTTTAATAGAAATATTTGTTCGTGGTCAGCCAGATTGGATGAAGAGCAGTGTTGAACTTCAATTTTTAGGTTTTGTCTCAGATTTTTAATTTGATTTACTATGACTAGGCCAGTCTAGTTCATAAATATCCTTTCATCTAAGTCATTCTACTATAGGTGTAGCTTTAGTCTTTCAATTGTGGTCCTGCTAGAAGATAAACTTCTACCACATTTTACATGCGTTTAAGCCTTTTTCTTCCAGGATTTTTCTGTACTCTGATACATCTATGTCTGTGTGTCTATGAATAAAACAAAGTAGTTTAGCCTCAATCCATTTGTAAACAAAATTGGGCTCAGCTGGTACCTACAAGGGGTCAAAGCTTGGTTCAGAGATCAAGTAATGATCCAGAGGAAGGTCACTGACCTTTTACACACGATTCGCACTGACATCATCTTGGAAGTAGTAGACATGAATATAAAATCTCAATATGATCTCTTTGTGATGCCGGTGTGAACACAGCTGCCTGTTTGTGTGATAATGTATTCACACAAAGCCAAAGACTCAGCTACTGTGGGCATTGAGGAGGATCTGATGAAGGCTGGATTTGTAAAACTCTGGCTGAATGAAACCTAGTTGTTGATTTTGATCACTAGGAGTACTGCAGTACAATTTACTTAGAGAGAAACGCAGTGGTGAATTAAAATAATATCTATATCAACTTCTTTCCAATGATGCCTTCTAAGACAATGTAGACGATATAATATAATTTGTCAAAATCTGTTTCCCATTTTAACAATACACAAAATTTTGTGTATTTATTCATTTTCACTGCCAAAAAAAACTTTGATTTCTTACATAGAAAACACTCTTAAAATAAATGGGAGCTGGGAGAAAGCAGATGGGTACAAAATACCCATAATGTTGTTGCATGAGTCATCGAGGTTTTTGCATCATTGTGGATGAGCTGAAGGGTGTAACTAATTTTGAAGTATCAAATGTTTTTTTAGTGACACTCTGGAACAAATTTGTTCTATTTCCAAGAATATTGCAGTCTAAAGAAGAAAGTCCCAGAAACCTGTTTAATATGTGATTTATATGACATGTTGTGGTCAAAAACAACACCAAGGTTCTTTACTTATTACCAGAGGCTAATGTAATGACATGCAGTTTAAGTGACGACTAAGCAGTTTCTTTTTCAAAAATGATGATTTTTGTCTCATCTGAAAGTGAAAGTTGAACATTAAAAGTCATCCAGGTTTTTATTCCTTCAAGGAATTCATGTAATCTAACAAAATGACTGGATTCACCAGAGTTGATAAGTGCAGCGGAGTATCATCAGCCTAATATTTTACATTTATCCCATGCTGCCTTCATTTTTTCACTGTGATTTGCAAAAGAAATCCTATATTTCCTAATCAAGCTAAGTAATTACACAAATGTAAAACAGATCAACTTTACTGTAATCTACTGTAATCTTTGCTTCCTGAAATATTTTCCCTGTATGGTAGCCTAAATAAAATCCCCACACAGCTTCTTTTCTTCAAGCGTCTTCAACAAACATCTCATAGTTAATAAAAATAGGAAAGTGGGTCTGAGTCACTGGGTAACAACTTCCACTACAGCCCAGTTACACCTATAGTATTATCCAGCCTGCATGACCATGTTGCTACATGGTTTGCACACTTAGAGTTTAGCCAAATAGATTACTGGCTAATAAAGTCTTCATTACAAGGAGTCATTTACTTTTTTTATCTACAGTGGTGCAAATGTTTCTCTTCTATCAATTCAAGGACAACAAGGTCATGCACAGATAAAGGTTCTGTTTGAACAAAAACGGGGGTCCCAGGAAATATTGGACTGCTTAAATACTCAAACTTCACATTAACTTAACATACAGTATTCTGGCTGATCTGGAAGTCAGCCAAAGTCTCAAGACACAAAAGGAGTAAAATATGAAACTTACCCTTATTACTTAGTTGAAGTCATTGGAAGGAGGAGTTCAGGTAGCATTGACCTATGATATACAAACTCCCACTTCCTGCTTCTGGAGCCGCTTGCTCAGTGAAAAACAAAATAGGCAAGCAATATTTTGTGCTTGTCTTCTTAAAAACAAGGGAGGGCAGGAGGAAATGTGGCCAAAAGGCACAATACGATGAATGATGCAGCTAAATGTTGTTACATGCAGAGCTGGACAGATTTATTGACAGCATGTGATAAAAATGTGTAAAAAGGCATTAAAGTCATTTAATCTGTCTTTGCAGCAGCATTATCTCACAATGATTTTATTTATTTATTATTTTTTAGATAAGTCAAGCTTCAATTTGAAGACATTTATTCAGTGGGGCAAGAAAATCCCATATAATGAAATGGCTTGTTTTTAACAAAATATCTCACTCCACTCTTATTATTATTATTCCTATTTTTTTCTTATTTTTTTCTAGGGTTGGGGTTAGAGAGATCTTTCTGACCATTCCTCTTTGCACAATTTCAGGGGTCTGTCACTCCAAGCCATCTTAGCCACTGTCCTGCAAACTTTTGATGCATCCAAGTAATAGACCAGTGTTTACATTTGTGATAGTAGGACAGAAAAGGCATCTTCCTGGTGCCCTCCCCAAATAACCAAATCCGTGACGAATTTGTGCCGAAACTCTCATCTGAACATCTTAAGCTTGTGAACTGGATACAGAATACCCAGATTTTCTTTTTCTTTTCTTTTTTTCTCCCATCTCTTTCCTCCCCCTAAAAAAATTGTTTTTTAGGGGGAGGAGGTTGAAAGGGGAAAATAAAATTTCCTCAGAATTTCTCCAGAAAGTGATAACTCAGATTGTTGTAGCTTCAGCTGTTTTTACAAGCTACCAAATCTTGGCGCAAACTTGAATTTTTCCCATGACTTAGTTGACCTATATTCATCAAGGTTTGCAAACTAAATTTGTTAGCATCCCTCTAAAGGTCTTGCACATCAAATGTCATCTGTTTGTTTTCAAGCTGACATTTTATTAACCTTATTTGTAGACATTGTCGGCAGCACCAGCTATGTTCCTTTATATCTCTACATGTAAAAATATCAAGTGAAAACAAGTATTTTGCCCTTTTCCACAAAACTGTAGGCGTTGCAATGCCAACCTCAACTCTAGGGTCTCCCAGTTCAGAAAGTCATACTGACAGAAAGTATGACTAACTGAATAATTTGCAAAGCTTTGGCCTCTAGTATAATGGATATGTCAACACTGAATGGAATGAAGGAAGCTAACTAGGGAATGTAGGCGTATTGTATCCTGACTAACAGAAGCTTTCTATCACGGTACCAGTGCAAAGAGCAACGTTATGTAGAAAAATAAAAACGAAGAAAAAATAAATTCACACTGGGGCAACTCCTGCAGAGTGCCAGAGTTAAAGAGAGCTGCTGCTTTCCTACATACCCATTTATATCACCGCATAAAAGATCCAGTCAAGCACTGAAAAGTTACAGTAAACAGAAAAAACTGAAAAGAGAAGAAAAGATAGAAAAAGCAGTTGGGATAATTTATCTTCAACTGTGTTTAGAAGTACATTCTGATTCAGTTTGTAAGTTTCCCTCCTCTTGCCTTGAAATTCTGCACATTACTGGTCCAGCAATAGGTCAACACAAAATGGAGCAGAAGAATCAATTATTGAGTGATGTCACATTTTTCTATTCTCATCTACAATGCCACACATATTATTAATATTCTTTAAGTAACAACCCTTTGTATACACATTCCCCATTACACCATGCAAAATTAAAACATCCAGTCCTTTTCAAATAAATGTCAGGATCTGTGTTTCTGTGTGTTTATTTTTGAGTTTTCTGTGTAGTCCTGTTCCCTGTGAGTCTCTGTCTCTGCGTCTTCCCCGTTAATTGTTTCCCAGGTGTGTCTCATTCTCTTGATTACCTCATGTGTATTTAGTCTCCCCTGTTGTCTCTGTTCCTCGTCGGGTCCTTGTCATATGTCAGTTGCCGTATGTCATTGCTGTGCCAGTTGAACTGTGAAGTCCTGGTCAGCTTAGCTCTTCGTGTCAGTCCTCGTGTTTCGTCAGTTGCTACCGGTGCTGAGCCTTTGAGTTTTCCGCTCTGCCGTGCTGCCTGTCTTTTTGGACTGTTGAGCTTTCTTTAATTAAACATTCATCATCATCATCTTAACCTGGGTCTCAGCGTCTATCCTCACCACCACAACCACCGTTTCATGACACTGTTGTCACATGGAAGATTAATTACACAAGATGTTCAAGTTAATTCAAATATTGTTTTATTATAAAACTGTCTAATTTTAATCAAAACATTATAAACTTAACATAAATTATAAGTTTTCAGGTCAAAAGTGAACACATGAACATGAAAATTTAAGTGTGACAATAAAACATGAAAGTGAGGATCAACGACAGAACATTCCTGTTCACTGCTCCCTATAGAAACCTACAAAAAAGAACAATAGAGCAATTAAACAGAGAAAGCACTTGTATTTAAAGAGAACAGAAAAATGGCAAATAAAAAAATAATATTTACAATTTTAAGACATTTTGTACTCACTGTGTATGTGACATCATCAGAACTGATAATGATTGGGACCGGATGCCTGGGGTGGAAAACATTTCTGGGTGTCTTCTTTGCCTGTTTATGTTAGAAGTAGTAAAAAAATGTCAGTAATGTCATAGAGTCAGTTGATGTAGGCATTAACTATGAAGCTGTTTTAAGTGTGGACTTAAGGAGACAAATTACCTTAAAATCTTTCCATCCATGATCTGAACACATTGATCCTTGCAAGGTGGTGAGGGGGGCTGGTGGTGCCCATCTCCAGCAGCCATCAGATGAGAGGCAGGTTCACCCTGGACAGGTCACTAACAGGGTCCTGAAAATCAACAACAAATAAAAAAAAGAAAGATAAATGTTAGATTAACAAGAAGAGAAACATTCTTTTCAGTTATCTTTAAATCAAATCATGTTTATTAAGCATTTAGTGTTGGTAACACATCGGTTTTTGTTGTTGAAAATGTAGCTCCTCATTGAAAAAAACAAACATCATAAAGACAATGTGGAGGTTCATTCTCAGAGCTGGTTTGGTGATCTGGTGGATCAGCTCTCCATCCTGCCATAAAATTATCTTCTCCAAAGAGGTGAGAAATAATTCATGAGGACGGGGTCAGGATGTCTCTGTGGCCATCTGGCAGTAA